>JAGDQP010024881.1:16701-27456 GCA_022664845.1 Lepisma saccharinum
TTTTTTGCAAGGGGAACAATATCCGATTTTGGCGTCCCTTCGAAGGAGCCAAAAATGTATAATGCCCCTTCCTTATCTTCATTTGCCGCATCCAGTCCGGTGATTGTGGGCGTGATTCTCCCATACTCCCATGTGGGGAATATCATTCCTAAATTCTCGAGCCCACCCTTGAACTTAAAATATTGTTTACGGCCGAAAACGATAGAAACTACGTGCAAAACTGCGCTTACACCCTCCATGTTTTGCTTTACACACCCCCAAACTGAAAATCCTGGCGGAATCCCTGGGAGGCACGTGAACCCTTTGCTCTCCCGTACTTGCGGCTCTGGGTACCTTATAGAGCTGATTGCACTAATCTATGAAATGTTCACTGTATGTTTGACTTTTTACTACAGGGCTTCACTTATTCACAAAATCGCTCTAATATTGATTTGAAATTTTTAACTTTTGGAACATAAAAATTTTGGCCTCGAATTATATTTTATAGTGATATTTTATCTAGGATCTGTAATTATGTCCGTTAGTTTATGTCTATCAGAATGTACAAAGTAAAGCAGTACTTACAAGGTAAATTCATCTAATAATTCACAGATGTCAGTGCGTGACGAAAAGATTTCAGTGCGTGTTTTTCCTCCTATACGCTTATTATATAATATATTCTGTATTTTATTTATGGAAATTAAACTTAACACATTCATCTTGAATGTGGCTTTTTGAATTATGTTTGCGGGGGAGGGAATGTATGTCAAAGTGTAAGTGCGGGTTGCAAAAATGTCAGTGCGTGACGACAACTTTAATATTAAATAATATATAGTATTCTTATTGGTTACGTGTTCTTCACCGGGAATGTATTCTTCAATGTTTCCTTTATCCAACAGTTTGCTGTAATCTCCTTTGTTGCAATTATAACAGAAGTGATAAGGCAATTAAAGTCGAAAAGTGTATTCGAAATGTCAGTGCGTGACGAGTGGAATCGCTCCATAATATACTTTTAGTCATAACAATTTACTTTAGGTATTTGGAGTTAATAATTTAAATTGACTAATTCTTGGTCTCTTGTCTTGAAACTGAATTTACATTTCAAATATTTTGGTTTGATTCTTTTACTAACACGAAGTGCGTTGTCAACATTTCTTTTCTGATATTTACTTGCATACCATTGGTCCACCTGAAATTTAATTAAATTTTATTTATGCCTTTTAGGTATCTAAGAATCCGGCCTGGTCCACCTCGAGTTCAAAGAAGGAGTCCACACGAATGAGAAATGGCGTTCAGGAACGGACAGAACTCTGTGAAAGAAAAGGGAATAAAAGAACAACAGTCTTCATTGTCTTTAATAGTTTCTTAGTTTTCTATATCATTTACACTTCTTGGATTCTGCCCGCACCTCCAACGTGCTAAACGTAAAATTAATAAATAAATAAAAAATTCTAGTAATAAATTTCTTGATATGTCTAAATATAGCATTTTTTTTATATAGTTTCCAAGATGAGTGTTTTGTCTGATTTCATATATTTTCTTTTCAAATAACAAAATTCTGGCAAAGATAGAGAGTTTGTGATATCTTTTAAATTACAGCATAGCCATTTGTTTGTCTCTGCATACAAATTTTGTACATATCGCTTTGGAACAACACTTTTCTTTCTCTTTGAACATGTTATAGCTAATCTTATGACATACATTATACTAAAAGGAGTAAGTGCTTCAATGATACGCTTGGTATACAATTTGTATTGCCCTCCTAAACATGATGTTTCCCTTTGCAATCGATGTGTACAAAACATTAAGATTTTAATGGCAGCGCACCATCCATTTCAACACCTTCCTCTTTTAGTACAATATATGTTGTTGAGTCACGAGTACACGTTAGAAGAGAAAATTGTTGCTCATAAGCAGTAAGGATAAAATTTGCATGCAAGGACAACAAATTGCTAAATTAAATAAAGAAACATTTCGAAAAATGTCCAATTTGCCACGAATTTGTTAGTGGCAAAACGCGTGAAATCTAACAGATCACTGGTTTCAGAAACTAGGGGTTACATTATTAGCAACGCATACTATTTCTAGCTTGTGCAACGAAATTCAAATTCTCTTAGACATTGATCTTTTGGCATCATAAATCTTTAAACTAATTTCTGATACGATGCACCTTATGATTTGTTAGCGTGGAAAAGGTGGAAGGGGGACTGACTTTCTTTTCGCCTTCGTCTAGTTTTCATATTTTCGTAGCGCTGACGATAGACAATTTGTTACGTACGTGGACCTAATAATATAGCCTAGGAACCAATGTATTAGTAGTCTTCGTTATAATACGTGTTGAATCCGACAGATTGCGGTAGTTGTTTGTGTAGAAAATATATAAAGGGGTGCTTTTAAAAAGAAGCTAGTAGAGTAGACAGAGTCGCCAGTATTGTGGACAACGTCGACTAGAGAGAATAGGCTCAAGTAGGCCATATTGTGTACCTGTACCTTCTTTGCCCAAAATGTGTAGCTACAGATATTGATCATTCTAAATTGATAAAACATTCTGAAATCTGTAATTTTTTTTAAAAAAAAAGTGACATACTAGTAAAACAGCATTTTAAAGTTTCCACATGATTCAACCAATCAAAATGTTTAAAATGTAGAAAACGTGAAATACGAAATTTCTTGTGAAAGAGGAATTAGTGATTTCCAAACGAAACAGACTTTGACCAATTTAAAACGTATGGAAGTGCGAGATTCAAGTAAACTGGTTCCCTTAAAAGATTCTAAATGATGCTGATTTGATCAAAACTTAATTACTGCTGTTAGATGACAGTGAAAACTTTTTAAAGCATAGAGAATTCGACAAATGGATTTAAAAAAAAAAAATACGTTTGGAATGTATTTAAACATTAAGAAAATATTAATTTTGTATGTCATTGTCGCTTAACATGGTCATGCCCTTTATAGTGTCAAAAGGAGAGGAGCAATTGCTGTGTTACGAATCAGCTGACAATTACTGAAAATGCAGTGTAATCACTGTTGATGGTCTTCTATATAATGATCCATTTTAATAGCATTTTTCTGATTTAGATAAACTTACACTATAAGAAGGTGCTTGAAAGTGAGCAAATTCAATTTTCAATACTCTTTGTTATGAAAGTTAGTGAAAACATGCAAAATGAAATGCTTGTATGTATTTATTAATTACGAACGCTTCCAGCCGAACAATGAATACACGTCATCATCCTGTGCTCCTTTGAAACTCAAGCACTTTAGCATCGATATCGTAAAGATCTTTTATATTGGTCGTAGTGACCTCGTAATACTTATATGAGTCAAAAGATCTGGTAGAACCTTTCGACCGTTTTAATTTAGTTTGTAACACTTTCCTAACCGACTAATAATGACGTACTGTCATACCGAATTTCGTTATTCTAGCTCCAACCGTTTAGGCTCTGTATTCTATAGAAATTTCGTTTCGGCGGCCATTTTGGACCCAAGATGGCAACTTTCTCAAGATTTTGTAATCTTTTCTGAACCTACTATAGCGGTGGTGTATCTTCATGCCAAATTTCGTTTTTTCAGCTTCAACTGTCTTTGAAATTTTACGTTTGGGCGGCAATTTTGAATAAAAGACGGCGATTTTTTTCAAAACGTCGGAATTTGTCCTTTACCTACTTATCATCCTCCACCTTCATGCTAAATTTCATGTTTCTAGCTTATCACGAACACCCTAAACAATATGATTAGTGAGTGAGTGAATCAGTAAGTTAGCCTAAAATACGCAATTTCAGGGGTCCACAACTCGAATATGATTCAAGCTACGAATATGAAATTTTGCACATCTGCACATATTTGCCATATCTCCTTAACTTTGAAAGCTCATGTTCCTATCTTTAACATGTTTTTTCTTACGGGGCAAAAACTCTTGTTCCTGTGTAACATGCTTCTGGCAGTGCTGACATTTTGTGACGCGGAGAACTTGGCTGCATGCACTGCCGTGCATGTTGATCTTGGCCTCTCATTGAAGGAACGGTGATCAAAATCAACATACAGACGTCATTGGTGGAACAATTATAATTAAATTTCAATGCTGATTGAAAGGAAAAATATATACAATACAATGAATAAAAAGAGCCTGTTTCCTGTGGGTGACAACAAAATCAAAGTGTGAAGTATACCGATACTCTAATATTGAATATGGAGACAATTATTACAAAAAATTTAAATTATAAAAATAATGTATGCTGGTTGTAGGGGCAGGGTCTCAAATAACTTAAGTTTAGAATTCCTGATTTGGAATGCTATTTGACATCTAAAACAAGGAGAAAAATTTCACCGACATGAACCGAAATTTAATTTCATACTTTTAGAATGTGTTGTAGTTGTGAAGCTAAGAAGTATAAAACTATGTTCACCGCCAATTTTAGCATTCACAACACCAGCAAATAAAAGGGACATCATTTTTTAGATAGTGTGAGCTTAGACCAATGTTTCGGTTCTGCCCACAAACGAAAAATGAAAACAGTTAGACCCCTATACATGTTTAAAAAAGATGAATTACATATTGCTGTTCTTTTCTAGGTTTCATTAATCAACCAAGAGACAAAATCACGACAGTTTAAAACAATATTAACTTGAATAATGTTAATCTTAGAGGAATAACAAATTCTTGAAATTTAAATTACAGTATTTTTTTTTCGACCATTGATTACTAAAGTTAGACTATGATTTGAAGATTTGAATATCTAGATTTCCAGGATAAAAATAGAAAATCCATAACACCGTACTGTCACAGAAGTTACTACTCTGTACTGCTACTCAGAAGCTTGTGAAGATCATCAGTAAAATTATCTATAGGATTACAAAATCTCGCCACTACTAAATGAGTTAATAAATACGAATGTATTTCCCACTGTAACAAATAGACGAAAATTTAATTTCGCTTTCAAAATCCAGGGACACCAAATGACACTTTGTCCTCCCCTGTAAGCGTACATAATCATGTAAGCTCTCACAACTTTTGCGAGGACCATGGACATTATCGTGGTACTCTGGACGTCTGGCAACCCTTGGAATGAACAGACTGTTGACGTATGATAAATCCGCGATAAGAATATCGTAGCACAAAATTCCAATTGTGGCAGTTAGCACACCACCTTTACTTTTTTTTTTTAGAAAAAAAAAAAGTGTGAAAGGCGTCCATGTCCAAGTGCTATAAATGTTGGAAAATTGACCAAAAAAAAAAACACTTGTTATACATTTTCTAATTTTGAAAGCTAGGGCAAGTATGCAGCTATGAATATCTTAGAAAGTTGGATAAGTATTAGTTTACCAATATTTTACCTTCTTGCAAAAGGATATTGGAAACTACTTTAAAAAATTACAATTTTACTGTTAATTATGATTCTGTCCTTTATTTTCTAATGATAATTAACTGATTCTTGAATCTTTGGAATCGCAAAATCTTACTAATGTATAAGAAAATGATAAAATGAACTCAACAAGGCCAATATCTCAATTTCATTTTCTTTTTAAATAAGGACCCGTTTAGAAATGGATAATAAACTTAGAAACAAATGCTAAACCGCATAGATATTGTAGCAGTGAGCGCGGTGGAAGAAGTAGGGTAATGCGCAATAAGTTCAAGTCAATATTCTCCATTTGAGTCAAAGAAACATGATCTGGGAGCCTTAAGCCAATGTAGCTCAGTGTAAGTTGTGTTGACCTTCAAAAGTACGCGACCAAGTTTATGATGTGAAGCACACTATGTGGAGTGGCTGAACTATGAACTATAAAATAATTTATAATCTTTAAAAATGTGATAATTAATGCTGAAGTTATCTTGAAGAGTAGATAGATAAGCTGGTAGATACATATCCATGCGATGAAAGGTTAGAATAACTTCATAAACCTTCTTTGAAAGTAACTATTGCTATCTGATGAATATTTTGAGAAGTTCAAAGATATTCCTGAAATCATGTCTTTTCATTGTGTGAAAATATACCGAAATGAAATAAGTTTCAATACTGAAAAACGTTACCAAATTCTAAATGGATATTTTTCTACCGAGCAGTTTGTTCAGAAATAGCTTGAAAAACCTGATGAAGGGAGTTCTTCTCACCAATGTTTCGATGTGACAATGTTTTTTTTTTTCTGACAACAAAACACCACAACTTTCTCTTCGTATTCGTATGAAAACCCTTTTCCACAAAGATGAAAACCGTCTCCCCACAAACTCCTAAAGCTTCAAGTAGTTTTCTTTCATAATGCCATGAAAAAAGTAAGTAGACAATGGCTACCAGAGACTGTTGCCACATGCTCATCAGAGCATACGACAAACAGGATGATGTGTTTTCACGTAGTCATGGCAACATCTATTTCCTTGCCCTCGCTTCCTAAGAGGATCAGATTAGAACGACGCGATCTACCATTATTCACCCTGAACTTAACGCACAACCATCACACATAGATTTCTGATTTTATTCTCATTTCTTCACTCCACACTCGCCCTCTGTCCATTAGCGTTTTCTTTTCCCCATCCTATTCCCTTATTTTGTCCTGTAAAGGGAGCGGGGAATGAATGTCAGCTCCTCTACATGTTAAACACAGTAAAATCAATTTCTTTTTGTTCATTAATAAAAGTAATCTACATTTAGCTACATATGATTTTTATTTCGTGGTTTAAAGCTGAGTGTTGTACATCAATTGAATTTCTTTGCCTCTTCTTTATATAAAAATCTCTTGTATATTTTATAAATAGATATGCCTGAAACTTTGGATATATATTGCTGAATTTGGATCAAACCATAAAATAGGGAGACAAAAACTACAAAATATGACAGCAACGAAATAGTATTGTAATTATAATAAATAGATCGAAGTAATAATATTTCGAAAATCGAAACTTCACATAGTTTAAACGGAAGTTAGTTTCACCGATTCTCAGCATCGTAAGGATCTCACAAGTGACACTATTTCAAGTGGAAGGGTGGATGTGTGTGATTAAAATCAGCATATAGCACAGAGTTCCCTCAGATTACATATTTGTGGATCCGAACGCCTGACATGTCGATCGAAATGTGCTCACAAGTGCTCGATGGAATTTAGGTCGGGCAATTTCACCGGCCAAGAAAGTACGGGAAACTCATTCTCGTGTTTCTCGACCACCGCGATGACATAACACGGAGTGTGGACATGTTGATGGACACCATCCTGTTACTAGTAACATTGCCCTTTTCGAGGTATGTTGTTCATCATAATCGATAGGAAGCAATAGCCCCATTCAATGGTCCAAGAGATCCAAGGTCACACTAGAAACACGTCTCCCATATATGAGCTTTGCCATCGCCGTGCCGCCTTGTTTTCGACCGACAAGATGTTTGGGAGTTGAGTCTCGACAGTATCACACTATCCGCCGCCGCTTATCCACTCTATAGAGCAGGAGCCCAGTTGTGATGGCTGTAATATGCCATCTACTAATTCTATGTTTTGCTACTCCAAAATGAGCTATAGAAAATTCCATGACTCATTTTGGGTGAAAATAAATCAATTCATTGTCATATCTGTAATTGCAAACATGATACATCCAATGGGAATTACATTTTCCTTCTGGGTCATCTTGTTTCTTATAGATGGTCTTAGGTCTATCTAGTCCCTAAGTAGAATTTAATAAATGTTACTTTTTATTTCTCCTTAAAACAATTTGATACAACAAGTTTGTAGGTCATACGAGTTTTTTTTTATTTTCCTTCTCCAGAAAATTTTGCGTGTGAAATCCAATTACTTTTTTTGGAAGACTTATCATCTTCTAGTATGGAAAAATAAAATAATGGAAAGGCAGAGAATATTATGCCACGCAAACATTACAGTGGGAGTTCTTATCGTGTCGACTTTACATCTAAATATATGTCATGTTATTTATGAACATAAAACCTGGCTATTTCTTTTAAAAAATGCTATGTATCAAAGTGTCATGCAACCATCTACATTGAAAGGATATTAGTCCCCTGCTTTTAAAATGTGTTTCCACACATTTTCACAATGATACTAAAGGCGCCTTCACGACGCGCCTCCGGGGCCAATAGTTCGTATCACTGCGAGCAATAACTTTAATACTGTACCAGATATGCTCTTACGATGCAAATTGTATTAGTAATCTTCTGATCTACTAAAAAACTCGATGCAGTAAAGAACATTTTTGTTCTATGGTCGAAATAATGATCCTTTAGGTGACACTTGCCTTTTAATAAACTGGGATACTGATTACATTATTATTATAGGCCATAAAGACAATTCAATGACTTACATTAGCATAACGATAAAAGTACGGCTAATTCGATTCTTGGTGATTTGACACACTACCAATAAATGGCTAGATACATCCGACCTACACCTCCGCAGGTTATAATTGTTTGCATTTTAAGAACGAAAGCATTGAACATAAAAGTATAATTATAAAATATTTGCCACTTTCTTGTCCCTGATACAAAGTAGGTATCTTAGGAAAACTTTAATTATCTGTTGTTACTGTTCTAAAATGCGAAATTTCCACGAAAATTATATGTTACGAATAATAGCACAGGAAGACAGGAATTTCATTACACCATTCACAAAGAAACTCTTGTTTATTGGTAAAATATTCTCATAAACTGGGTTAATACTAATTTGCCTTTTTATCAGAAACCAAAAAAATATGTAAGAAAGAGAACAACGGTAGTCTTTATGCCCTGAATGACAAAATTGCAATCCAGCATGCAAATCCTTAGAGCAGTGTTCGATTTGTAGGGGAGATGATAGGATTCCCCTCCTCTCTCTGCAAAAATCTTGTCTGGAGTTTGTATATGGAAACATCTGCACAACCTGAGATAATATGAACAAGTGACGGTATTCTAAGTGACTGAGAAGTTCTTCCCCCTCTCTGAAAATTGTGGAATCAAACACTGCCTTACAGTAACGTGACATACAAAATTTGTCACATTTATCCTGCTCTGAATAACGTTACATTCTTTGACGATATTACAGCCTACTGTTCTTCCGAAACTGACTGATAAAGGGAAAAAATATCAATTTCAAAATTTGGTTATGCTCTATTCCGTTCTTTTCAACATAAATATTTGCCCAAAAGGAATGTATAAATAGCCAATGAGCGTCTGACCAAATCTATCTTTAAAGAAGTAACATGTTAAGAATAATGTAAAGCAACGAACTCCAACAAAAGATGGCAACACTATCTCCGTATATGTCTAATGTATTTTTATCGTTGCACGAAATTTCCTTGCTGCTCCTATAAATTCAAGCCTAGAGAGTTCAAACTTTCAGGGAAGAAAGTTCATAACAATTCAAGTGCATGAACGATGCCGATTTTTAATTTTCGTTTTCGTTCGTTGTTGAAATCGCTTAATTTTTGTTGTGAATCTCAAAACCTATAACAATGAAGCTCTTTCAACAATGAACAAGAAAGAAAATTAAAAATCGGCATCCATCATGCTCTTGAATTGGTTATGAGCTTTCGTCCCTGAAAGTTTGAACTCTCTAGGCTTGAATTTGTAGGAGCAGCAAGGAAATTTCGAGTAACAATGAAATATACTAGGCATATACGGAGGTAGTGCTGCCATCTTTTGTTGGGGATCGTTGCTTTATTTTAACCTTGAGCGATTAGAATTCAAAGTTAAAGTGGAAAATCTCAAAGGGATACTACTAGAGAGACTAAAAGTGAACACCTAACAAAATATTTACTGAATATAATATCATCACGGAAACAAAGGAAGAAGATTCTGCACTGACCATTACTGACAATGAGGCCTATAACTTAAAATCACCCCTACTTACAAAAGTGGACTGATTCTTAAAATGTGAGAAGATTTGGGGAAAAGCATTCTATTACCGAATGGAGCAATCCTTTCATAAACTGTTGTCAAAGAAGAACAAAGCAATGAAGGAACATGTAACACATTGATTATTTCTTAGTAAAGAATGCCATTTATTTAATAGGAAACACTCACATTTGTGGAAATATTTACAGTACAAAATTTCTAAGCAGTAGTAATGATTTATTTATCTTTCGAGAGCAGTGTCAGCTACTTCTTAATTCAATAAGTTCACCAGTTGAATGATAATGTTGAATCAAACCGAAAATTAGGATTCTTCACCGAGGTCGAAGTCGGGACAGCTTACAGCAAAAGAGAGAGCGTTACGCATTCGGCTAACTAGTCTCTGAAGTTTCGTCAACCACTGCAGCTCGAAATATTTCTTGATACTAGAGATTACTATACTTCTATTCTACTCTTACCAAGTTATTTTCAGTCGGAACTGACCAGCTGTAGTTGAGCTGGTAGAGCGTTGGCTTAACAATCGCAAGGTTCTGGGAACGATCACAGTGGTCACATGTCATAACTGAGATATTTCCAGGCTTTTACCTTAGCTACTACACCAGGACAATGGCGGGATGGTGCCTTCTAACTAGGCTTTGGACAACATCCTCTCCCCTCTCCTACCTGAATCTAAGCCAAAGGTGCCTAAAAGCTATGAATAATTTTAATTGGGTTCAGTCTGAGAAACTCGGAAACTAAAAAAAAATGGTATTATAAATATTTTCAATAATGTAACGATTAGTACTATTTTTAAAACTTTGAAAGTTGCGCAAACCATCCAATGAAAAGAAGATAAAGACTTATTTCTTTTCGTTTACTTCAACTTCACACGTCCATCTTAAACCTTACTTTCAATTTAAAATGAGCAATTCACTTCATGATAGATATTTTTTCCACGCAAAACTACATAAATTGA
>JAGDQP010024882.1:0-27455 GCA_022664845.1 Lepisma saccharinum
CGTGTCATACATGTATGAGACACTTGGTGTTTATTACTCGACCTGTCCCTAATCCCCTCCAACTAGGGGGTGTTCGGAATTCGGGAATATTTCGGAATGGAAATAAGAATTCCGGAATCGAAATGACATTTTTTTGCGATTCCGGAAAACTCGGAAAGTAGGAATTCCGGAAAGCCAGAGTGCGGAATTTCGGAAGTCCGAATTTTGTATCTGAATTTATTTTTTAAAGTCTTTAGCCTAAAGGCTTTAGTCACCTTTGACTCAGGCCCGGATGGATCATGATGGAATGATTAGTGGAATGCAGAAAGTAGGAGGAAACACAAGAACACGCAGAAAAACCAAGTATATCCACCACAAAACCCACATGGCACGAGCAGGGATCGAATCAACGACACCAAGCACAGAGGTGAGCGCTTTGCCATTGAGCTACCACGGCCTGGGAATTGCGAAAAGTAGGAATTTCAAAGTAATTCCTGAATGGGCTTTGGACTTTCGAACAGCCCTACACCCCAACCCAATGGAGGAACTACATGATGAATGTACGGACTATAGCCTTTAGAAGCAATCCTGATAAGCATACAACAGAGATATTCAGTGATTTAGCCACAACTCCTAACACTCTGAGTTTAATCCCACACTCCGCCCGAATATAAACTGTTTCTTCGAAGACGCAATACTGTATATTCATTTCCTCTATCTCCAGTCCTACACAGCCCGAGATTCGAAAATCCTCGATGAACCACTGTAGATTTTATATCAGTGGCGTATTCTGGATTCACACTTGGACTACCACTAGCCAAAGAATAAGGTTTATAAATAGGGTACGGAAGTCATACATAGTATTAATGATGATGATAGGTGTTCGGGCCTCCCTTTCGTGTTAATTAATATTATTTGTGCATATTACAACATTTGTTCACAAGCTTAGACTGCAGTGGTAGCCTAGAAAGTCCACAGGATACGCTCCTGTTTTGCATGATCAACATGGCACATCAAAATGAGTTAAGAGACTTTGAGAGAGGGATGATACTAGGTGCTCAATCAATGGCACTCAATCTCGAATGTGGTAAGGACTTTCTCGATCAATCGTGAACTGTGAGTTCATTATACTGGGCATAATCATCTATCATGGGTCATGTTCTAACTGCTCAAGGATTTTAGATACATTGGAGTGGCTGCCGAAAGATTTTAGACCATCAGCCAGAATAGGTGAAAGCTCCTCCCTCCACCCGCTTCGAAATTTTGTGCACATATATATATATATATATATATATATATATATATATATCAGGAATTCCGCCAGATTTTTCAGTTTGGGGTGGTGGAGTAAAGTCAAATTAGAAGGGTGTAAGTAGAGTTTTGCACGGTTTCTATCGATTTTTGACCACAAAAATGTGAGAGTGGGTGTTTTCGAGGATTTGGGGGGTGACACACCTCACAGGGGAGTATGGCGGAATCACAGATAATTATATGTTATGAAAGTACATGTCCAAAGAAATATTTTCCCGGTTATTTGTCAAAAAGATAATTTGATCGTTTAACTCGTGGTAACGTTATCAATATGGCGTCCGAGCGAAAACACCGACTTACACGTAAACGATAAGATTTTCTCAGAATTGAGGTAGAAAATTCGTTCTTGTGTCTAACTGAAGATAATGATTGGCCTCAGTAATTCAAGTTGATTTGGTATTTATATCGTGCCACCGTATTTAAATATGGTGGCTGTTCTTCCAAAAATGTAGTTTTGCTCCTTTCAATATATTATTTTAATATCACATTAACTATGAAACAGTCACACATATCGAAAATATCGACTAGCTGTCGAATGATTTACGTTCTTTATATATATATAAAATAGTGCCAAACACCTTACTTTACGCTACGTCAATCGCTACTGAAGCATTTTTATATGCACGTGTATTGCTGCTGGGGGAATCTAGATGTACGTGGACGGGATCTATTTGTTATTTACCATGATAACAAATCGATTTTGATCTCCAAGTTTAAACAGCTAACTCGAAAGACAAATGAAATTCGATAAACATAACTTCTTTGCGGGGGAAAAGGCGTCAGGAATTCACCACTATAGTGATCAATAGCCCGAAATAATAACGACAGAACTTCCTAAATTATCGTATAATCCGGTAATTATCATATAGATTGGCAACGCTGCTAGTCTACCATCTTGTGTAATTATTACAGCTTCTTCAGAATCTCTTTCTCCTTGATTTTCTTATGCGTTGCTGATTCACTTTCAGGAACTAGTTCGAAAAGAACAACTCTCCATTTTTAGTATAGATAACAAAAAAAAAAAAAAAAAACCGGCCGTAAAAATTTCCATGAAATTAATTAAATCTGCCCAATTAAAAGAAGCAGAAGTGATCGTGGGGTCACACCTAACTATTGCGCACTTCCTTTCTACGAATAACAAAGCATCTTTCGTTGGCTGCTGCTTTTACCATTACATTCATGAACTTGAAATGTGATGGCATTGATGTTGTAGCATAATCATGGCCAGGAATTAACATTTTCAATGACAAAGACATTGTTTTTAGATTTATTTCTTTTTGTATAACAACCTCCAGATATAGCCCAATTTCAGCCATTTTGGTCTTGACATTTAACAACAAGGGGAAGGATTTTGGAAAGCTCTGGCCCTGTTCAAGGTAGCATTCAAGTATTCGCATGATGTGACCGAGAAGAACCAGTGAAATTCTCAGACAGGATCGCTAGCAGCGGGAGTCGAGCTTGAGTCCTCCACATTACAGGCCGAGTACCCTACCACTCTATAGTAGTGTTGAGCACAAGAATCTTGGTCTTGCTGTTTTGGTTTTGGTCTTGCATGCAAGACCAAGACCAAGACCAGGGATACCGATGCAAAACCAAGACCAAGGGATGCAACACCAAGACCAAGACCATACCTGCAAAACTCGCGCAAGACCAAGACCAGTCTGCAAGTCTTGCACACGCACTATTTGAATATTTTTAAAACGTGGAAAGGAAGGGGAAATCATTATATCCTTCACTTGAATTTATTTGGCTTCTGTAAAAATACCGCTGGAGTGAAGGTGTTCCCAGTTGTGCAAACCGTGTGAGTGGATCTGAGAATCATGCCGCTATTACTGTAGCAAACTAAACTTACACTGTATACTAAACTTACAATACAAGGAAAAAGTTTCTGTTAAGGGTCATGTAAAGCCAAAATCTCCGACAAGAGATGGCAGCACTATCTTTGTATATGTCTAATGTATTTTTATCGTTGCACGAAATTTCAATGCTGCTCCTACAAATTCAATCCTAGAGAGTTCAAACTTTCAGGGAAGAAAGTTCATAAGTAATTCAAGAGTTCTACCTGTGCCGATTAAATTGTTGAAAGAGCTTCATTGTTATAGGCATAACAACAGTGAAACGATTTCAACAATGAACAAGATAGAAAATAAAAAATCGGCATGGATAGAACTCTTGAATTATTTATGAACTTTCTTCCCTGAAAGTCTGAACTCTCTAGGATTGAATTTGTAGGAGCAACATTGAAATTTCGTGCAACGATAAAAGTACATTAGACATATACAGAGATAGTGCTGCCATCTCTTGTCGGAGATCTTGGCTTTACATTCCCCTTAAGGATAATTTGGATAAAGGGCAAAAGGAAGTCTGGTGTCCTGGCTTTCCTGATGTTAGGTTAATGTGGTATGATCTATTGATTCGGATAAAGGTGGATTATGGTCACTTCGGAGTCTGTACTGATTTGTGTAACCAAGTCTTTGTGTTCTAAGCTACTAGTCGATTTTATAAAATGTCTGTTGATATGTGTTACTGAAAACTGAGTTCTGTTTTATATGTTATGCTACGGAGAATTGAGTCTGAATAAAACAACAGTTTTTGCAGTACATTTGGTAATTGTTCGTCACTTGTAGATAAAGTCGGGAGGAATGTTACTAGATATGGGCTATGGTTTTGGATGCAACGCAAAAGTTACTTTACAGTTAGCTAGAGATAACAGAGCGTGTGAGCTTGTATTGAGCATACAAATGCTTCAAATTCAGCAGGTTAACTTTGATACATTTGTTCAACAGAAAAGTATTGGTCCACAAACTCGTAATTTTACCGAGCAGCCGTAGGTGAGTTGGTAGAGAGCTGGCGCCGCATTCGGAAGGCTCGTGGATGGAATCCCGCGACCGGCCATCCTAGATAAAGATAAGATAAAATGAATTGTATAGGCGGTAACAGCACTATGGCTTACGCCCGTCCCGAGCCGGCCATCCTGGCTGAGGTTTTCTAGAGTTTTCCTCAGTCCCACCAGGCGAATGCTGGATTGGTACCTTAACTCAAAGCCCTGACCGCTAACTTTCCCGTTGTTGTCCAAAGCCTTAGGCCATAGATGCCTGTTAGGTTTAAATACATTCAAATTCAAATTTGTAAGTAATTATACTTTCTATCACTCTTCTGCCAGAGCTCGCTTGAGACATGACTAGTCTCATTATCGTCAATTGTCTGTTTTTGTGGACATGAATGCTTCTTAGACGAAAACAACACTAACAAGGGAACCCTTTTTGCTGCTCAGCGAGTTTTGACTTCGGACATGTTTTTGGACCTTATTTGAAGCATATAGCGAAAATAACACGCATAGACACGTACTCTGTCATATATTTGTGTCCCGAATAAGTCGAGTCGTGTAATTTGAGCGACTTTTAAGCAGTAAAATCAACCTTGAAGGTGAAACTTTATATTAACTAAATGAGTTGTCAGATGTATTTCCGTAGGTACTTTTACGTGTAGAACACATATTTCACCATGAAAATGTTCCCAAATTGAATGTTTTTTATACAAACTCCAGTTTATGATCGAAAATGAACAAACTTCCATAGAAAGTAATGCAGTAAAGGAACAACAATACAACTGTGGGAAAGGGCCAGGAGATTATAAATACATAAAAAATAATGGTTTCTAATACATTTTGGTGGGCCTGGGGCGCTTGCAATCGCTAAACCACTGATCGACTACACGGTTTTTAAGAAAGAAGCGAAGCGCTGGAGCGAGCATATAAAAAAAGCGAGTGCACCTCATGCAGATGCTTAACAAAATCGTTCCGATGCCCAGCGATTTCGCAATTTGAAGACCTCGGCAAGGCCTGGGGGCTTCGTTACGTTCTTAAAGTTAGTTTTATATATATATATATATATATATGGTAGCGCGCTCGACTTCAGTGCGAGCGGTCCCGGGTTCGATTCCCGATGGGGGCTCAAATATTTCGGTGTTGACCCAGCATCGTGAGGACAATTGGGGAGCTGCTGTGAATAAAAGACAGTGGCGATCACAGTGAGAGCTTCGGCTCTCCTCTCCCAACCCGTCTGGTCAGCGTGGGAGCAGTAGACCACCTCCTCCCTCCGGGATAGGCCTCATCCACTAGTGGATTGAATATGGCTGTGTATTATATATATATATATACATATATATAATATATATATATATATAAAAGGAATATTACAATTATAAAGTTTGTAAAAATATGTTGTAATTATAAGTAAAATTAGAATTCGTTTGTTGAACTTTAAAAACCTAAATAATAATAACGAACTTAATATTTGTTTACATTTATCTTTAAATAAAAGAAGAAAACGTGAAATGATGGAGAACAAATTGATTGAATCGCTTTTTAATGAAAAATCAAAGAAAGTGAAATCTGTTTAGACTGAAAAACAATTCATTAACCTTATTTTCATTTTTAGAACGTGTTAATTCACTATAATTAATATTATTCTTTAACTGTTTCATTTTAAAGTTCAATTTCGAATATTTATAAAAATAATCAAATCAGTTGCGTTTTCTCGTGCTTACCACAGTTATTTAAAATATTTAACTCAAAAAAATAATAGTAAGCGTGTATGTTAAATAAGATGTTTGAAACAAATATAAGATGTGACATGACAGACGAGAATTTATTTTGGTAAGTATTTTGAAAAATGTTTACTGTTCTAATTATTAATTATAATTTTAGTTTGTAATATAGTTATGATAATGTTTGTATGGTAAGGAGTATTGAAAATGTACGTAAACGAAGAGAGCGCAGGAGAAGCGAGAGTGTTCCAATTTTGTTCCGGAATTACACACCAAAGAGGAGAGGGGATGAAAAAAATGTACGTACGAAAGTAAAAATTCAAATTGCATTTAAAATGTCCGCATTAAATAACAGTGTAGTCGATCAGTGGTTTAGCGATTGCAAGCGCCCTAGGCCCCCAAAAGGTATCAGAAACCATTATCTTTTATGTATTTATAATCCCCTGCCCGCCTTCCCCTTTCCCACAGTTGTATTGTTGTTCCTTTACTGCATTACTTTCTATGGAAGTTTGTTCATAAACTGGAGTTTGTATAAAAAACATTCAATTTGCGAACATTTTCATGGTGAAATTTGTGTTCTACACGTAAAAGTACCTACAGAAATGCATCTGATAACTCATTTACTCGTGCGAGTCTATGCGTGTTATTTTCGCTATCTATATGCTTCAAATAAGGTCCAAAAACATGTCCGAAATCAAAACACGCTGAACAGCCAAAGGAGTTCCCTTGTAAGTTTTAGTTAAACACAATATCCGTGTAAGTTTGGTTCCTTTTGAACTTACCAGGCGCACGGAGAATGGTAAATAATTGGAACAGTGACTAGATGATGACAGAGAGCACAACTCTATGTTACAAGGTAAGAACCGCTACGGTCTTGGTCTTGGTCTTGCTTTTGCTTTTGCTCATCACTACTCTATAGACTTATTTCCAAACATTCAAAGCATCATGAAACGTTGCTGGTATTCGTCGATTAGATATGTAAGAGTAAGGTTCTCATTTTTTTTCGGTTAGACTGTTTTGTAATAATACCTAGACTCTTTCAAGACACTGAGTCTATTCATCGTAATCATCTTTCATGATCATATCCAGTTTGTACAGCTAAACTTCACCATTAGATCAAACTTCAAGTATCTGTCCCTCTAATGATTATTTGCTTGTTTGCCTGGTGGTTCGATTGCTTGCCTGGAATATTTTGCTTGCTTGAATAAAATTTGCCAAATTTAGACTAGACTTTGCCAAAAAAAAATCCGGCTTTTTAGAATCCGGTTCTTTTAAAATGAAAACTTGGAATTCTGATTTGTAATCCGGATTTTAAATGTGCGCAAAGAAATACGGATTTCATCAAACTTGATCGGTGGGATGTGAATTTCTGAGTTGTTTAATAAAAAAAAAAACATATCCTTGAATTAGTAAAGAATACTCAAACTCAGAAAACGTACTATTCTTGACCAAACAAAAAAAAATTAAAAAATGAAGGATTTAGAATCCGAATTTGAAATACGAATTTGGAATCCAGAATATTTCAAATCCTTGCCAAATAAAATCTGGATCTAAAAAAAGTATAGGATTTTTGCAATTTCTGATTTGCGTATTCCGTACTTTTGAGATTCAAGCGATCTCCCTCTGTGAAGGAAAACTGTGAGGAAAATTAATTAATTCTATTTTCCTTTTTTATCTGTTTAGGCTCCCTTTTTTTTTTTAAAAAAAAAAAAGAGAACTCTATTTAGAACTTAAAAGCGTTTAATATAGCTATTACATGTATTTCTTCCATCTATCTAATATACCTTTCCGATCACTAATTGGTTCTCCATTTTTATCCTCCAATAACCACAAATTCCAATATTCTTGCTTCCTGTTTTGTTTCCCAACTCTTTTATTTTATTACATTTGTTTGTTATCCATGTTTATCTTCGAAGTTTATCTATCCAGTATTATCTTTTTTTACCTTCTTCTGTACCTATACACTCCCATTTTCTTCCCACTTTCATTTTCTTCGACATTCGTGTGTACCTAATTCTTTCTTACTTCTTTTCTCTACATGGTATTCTATTACTACTGCTTCATCCAAAAAACACTGCTATAAAATTTTTCACTGTCCACTAATACTTCCTTCCATCAGTTTCTACCGAATGTGAGTACTTTCCATCGAATTTTTCCTCAACTGTCGCTTCTAAACTTCTCCCGTGTCCAACTTTCAAACTCATCTATTTCTTCTACCAACGTGTATCAGTTGTATGTCTATCTCTGCTAAACTAAGACCAAATTATGGTCAGGGTGAATATCGACTTCAGAAAGAGTCTTTGCATTCTTCAGAGTTCTAAATATGTTCTTAATTAGCACGTAGTCAATCTGAAATCTTAGGTTGTATGGGCGTATTCAGATCTTATACCATGTGTTTCCCAACCCCCTTGAATGTTGGTAACTAAAGTCAACTAATTCTGGCCTCTGGGATTTCTTTTTTCCGTAGTATTTTCTCATCTTGTCATTAACCTAATACTAGCGGTATATTAAAGTCACCGATCAGTACCATGCATATGCGCTTCTGTTTTCTCAGAATTATTTTCTCCAGATATTCGTGGTTTATAATATTATTATTATTATTTATTGTTTGGTATAGGGTGGCTTTAAGTAAACAGTTCTTTTACATATTCAATCGTTACATAGAGAAAGAGCTTGTTGCCCTACAGTAACAAAAAATATAATAAATACACAAAAGATAATCTAAAAGCATAAAAAGGAGATGGAAAATAATAAGATAATCATGGGAAACAAAGAATAACATGATAAAACAAAAAAGGAAACATTTAGTTACTAGTGAATAGTTGAAAAAATAATATATATATATATATATATATATATATATATATATATATATATATATATATATATTGAATAAGTAAGTGAGTGAATGATGGCCTAAGGTGCGAATTTTCAGAAGTCATCATAAAGGTACTTTGTTACTAACTTTTCGGCGTCGTACCCACACCCCGTTCCCGGTCACTACCTGAAAGACGACGAAAGTCGCAAGACTTTAGGGGCATATTTATAAATATCCCCCAAGAGTGGGTGGCTCCCAGGGGCATTGAAATTATATACTGCTGGGAGACACCCACCTCTTGGGAGTGATTCATAAATATGGACCTTAGAAACCCTACTTTGCACTCCGGGTCAGCGGGTCGAAATCTGGTCACCAATTAAGACCCGGTTCAAAACTGAGCTCTGCCAGAAGCCAAGTCTGATGTAAAGTCTATATTGATTACGTTCTGTTTAGACGAAATAGCGCAGTAGATTCAAGTTCAGCCAACTAATGTTGATTAATTCATCTCATAATTTCTTGACAATATTATCTCTGATAGATCAAGCAGCACACGCCCAGTTATTCAAACGCAATTACTGTTAACAATATGACATTATACTTCATTAAAAGACTTCCTATTCGAGCGAAATGTGTAAATCTGGCCTCCGAAAGCAACACTACATCCCAATTCCGTACAAGTTTTAGCGGGGTAAAGGTCGTTCATCGACTTTAAATACAAGGCCAATTTAAAAGTTTAAAAGACGTAGAAAATATTTTTAGATCAGCATGCTCTTTGGAGTAGCCACGCCTTTGTAGTTTTTTTTTTCTGATTCTCAGTTACGACTGCCAAAAAAACATGCTAAAGATCCGGAGATCGTCCTTGTCAAGCATCCACGAAGAGATGAGGAAGCTCTCTGGACACTTTCTCAAGGTCGGTCGGTGGTGGTGAGATCTACAGGGCGTAGGTCTGGGAGAAGGCTTTGATATAAAAAGTACCTCCCATACGAGAGATTCATGCATAACTTTTCACACCTCAACCCAAAACACACAACTTCAACCATGAGAATTCTGGTGAGTAAGAATCATATTTGTTGGGAGAAACTAACATTGTCAGTTTCTGGAAAGAATATGAGGTTCTTTTACCTACATAGAACAGGAATTAAGTACTTTTATTTTGGTATCATGTATTTTTAGCGAATGCGCAAAATTTTGTCATGTAACTTTGTAATTTTACATGACATGTAATTTTAATGTAATTTTGTCCGTCTGTCTGTCCACCAACCCTATATCCGTCCGTCCGTCAGTGAATAGGTCTTATTAAACATAAGAAACTGACTTCAGACTAGAAGTGCTACTCAGTTTCTAGGTGAATGATACAAATTGTGGACTTAAATTGAAGAAGGGTCTAACTCGCAAACTGACAGTTTGAGATAATGAGCCTCGAAGTTTCTAAACGAATGTAAAAGCTTATGAATTTGTTGCCTGCCCTGACCTCTGGTGACGGGATGTTAAACCAAACTTTACACATACATACGAGATCAGAACGATGAGGACTGGTGCGGCAAAGTGGTCCCGCACGCTATTACTTACGTCATACGAACAAGCGGTGTAGTATGACGCGCTCTCGCATGTACAGTGTATGACGTCACTGCAAGAACAAAACGGTTTGTTTCTGAGAGAAGGAAGAAAATCCTGTTTTCGAAGAAAGTTTGTCACTATCACTAATAGCATAGACGCTTGCATCAAGTTTGTACGTGACCTGATTCTAGCTTGTTATATGAACGTTGCATTTTTTTTTATTTTTTTTTGCTTAATAAACGCTGCATACTTTGAAGTGCAAATATGATATACTTGTTAACTTGATACAAAGATATTGCAAACGTACCAACCGTGACATTCCGACACTTGTATATTTGCAGCAAGTGTGTCCTGGTACACTTGCAGCAAGTTTGTAAAGTGACAACTAACACTTTCGTTTTAAGTTTGTTTCACGTTTAAAGAGGTTTGCAAATTTGTTATAACCAAGATACTTGCAAACTTGCATATTTGACGTATACAACTTGTTGCAAGCTTACTGTAAGTGTCCAATGCTGTTCTGGACTTTATTATAATCTGCAATATACAGAGAGTTGAATGATATGCATTATGTCCAGTGATTCCGCCAGACCCTCTCTGTGCGGGGTGTTTATCCCCCCAAAGTCTCGACAACACCCCTCCCGCAACTTAAATTTTTTTTCAGCGAAAAATCGATAGAACCCGCACAAAACTTCACTCACACCCTCCGAATTTTTTACTTTACACCCCCCAAACTGAAAATCTCGGCGGAAACCCTGATTATGTCGTTTGAACAACTACATATTGTACTAATGATAAGGAGCTTCCAGTGCACTTAGAAATCAAATGAAGTAATTGGGTAAAACAAATAGTAGATACAAGTGTGTTGGGGCAGAAAGGACCACATATGGAGTGTGGAAGTTTTTCTGTAGAACAGCGGTCTCCAACCTTTTTCTACCAGCAAGTCCGACTTGGTAAAGTAAGAAGAGGTTTAGGGCGCATTAAGAGGGTCAACTCAAAAGTAATATAGTAATTTTAATAATTATATTAACTTTTTTGAATGTTGAATTAGTAACAAAAAATAATAATTACGTGCCGTCTGTTGAATATTTAAAAATAATTACATAATTACTTGTGTTTCAAATTGCTTTCTTTTAGATCCAATATAGAATTTCGTTACTGTAATTTTCTTTTGTTTCGGTGCCAGTGAGTCCGCGGACCGTAGGTTGAATACCCCTCCTATAGAGCAATCAGTACTGAAATAAGGTTGCAATGGTAAACATAATGAATTATCCATGATTTCTGTATCGTTATCACATAGCTCCGTATAGTAGTAATATTACAGGCAGCTCGTTGTATTGTAATATGAAAATGGAGCATTAAAGGAGAGTTGCTTTTATCAAACATGTGTTATAGAACTGACTTTTCCATTATACCAGATAGGTCTATAATGGACCTTTGTACACCCAAGTACGGGATACAGAGGACAACTCGCAGCCTTTACTTTTTATTACGGACTTTTCTTTAGTTCACAATGGTTCGTGGTGTCCTCAAATCTTGCAACGTTAATTTAACTAATTTCCCGGCCTCATACAATGATGAAATTTTACACAGTGACGTAAGTCGGGTGACAATACAATATGCCATTGTTATATTCATATATTTCTATATTTTAAAAACATATTTTAATATTAATTTTCATATGGAATTCTTTATGCAAAAATAAATACTAGTCTGCAACGATGTTGGAGTGAATGAATGAATTTTATTTATGGCCTTTAGGCACCTAAGCCTCAGGCCGGGATAGGGGAGAGGACAATTTTTTGGAAGGTGTCGGCCTATGTTGAAGGTACTGTCACAGCATTTGCCTGGTGTGACTGAGGAAACCCCTGGAAAAACCTCAGTCAGGATTGTCGACCATTGGGATCGAACCCATGACCTCCCGAATGCTAAGCCAATGCTCTACCACTGAGCTACGGTGGCTCGGTACGCAACGATGTTCGGTTTGACTGATTGCAGAATACTATTATTTGGGTCACATTACATTAGCTTGAGAGAAAGTACCCGAATACCGAAATAACCCCAAAAGAATTTAAGATATACTTTTCTTAAACAATTCGTAGTAAAAATAGTTTTATTTTGGACATGATATGATGTCCAAATTGTGGTCCTTTGTGGCTAAAGGTTTGTGCTTTATAACGGAAGCTTTTCTATTTTCATCCTGTCATTAGAACATGAATTATGACTTAATATATGCTTAAGATGTACTCCTCACCCCACTCTCCCCTACTATCAAAAATATGGAGAACTCAAGATAGCAGTCGAACGAAAAAGAGGAACCAATTTTACCCTTTAAGAGTTCTGTTCTGCATGCAACTCCCAATCATATTTTCAGTAAGACTATTTGCGCCGTGGCTCAATTGGTAGAGCGCTCACCTCTGGTGCTAGGGGTCGTAGGATCAATCCCTGTTCATGCCTTGTGGGTCTTGTGGTGGACAAACACCATGTGCGTGGATTTTCTCGAGGTTCTCCCATTTCCTCCCACTTTATTCATTCCACCAATTCATCCCATCATCATCGATCCGGCCTGAGCCATAGTTGTCTAAAGGTCTTAAAACTAAAATTAAAAAAGTAAGACTATTTAATGAGCACTGAACCACTCTGTTCAAGGCATCCCCACCGAGCCCAGCGGCAGACCATCCTGACTGAAGTTTTTCCAGGGGTTTTCCTCAGTTACACCAGGCGAATGCCAGGATGGCACATTTAACATAGGCCCTGGACGACATCTTCCCGAATCCTTTCCCTTCCCCTATACTGGCTTGAGCCTTAGATGCCTAAAGGTCATAAATAAAATTCGAATTCAAATTCAAGGCATCCCGATGGAATTTGAATGCGTGAACAGAAGCGCATTTTGAATTGATAATTTGCAGAAGGCATCTAGCGCTTGTAGATATTCAATCCATCTGCCCTCTCTGTACCAGATATGTGGAAATACCAAGAAAGAGAGAGAATAAAAATATATTAGAATTGTACAGGGTGTTCTAAAAATATTGTCATAAAAATTACTCCTGGAAAACACGTCTATGTGGCACTTCCTATATAATAGGTTCCACCTTAAATAAATGCATTGGGTAAAACTTTGATTACCATTTGCCAAGTCAGTACGTCTTCCGCCATTATTTCTCGAGACATTACGCTATTTAAGATTCTTTCGCTCCATATTTGGCAGCCAGCAGCTTGTATTTAGTTAGTCATTTAGAAAATGGGTGTTTTCTTTCTTCTTCTTCTTTTTTGGTGTGAGGAATTCACCCTCTTATTTATGACCGTTACCTTTTGAAACACCTTGTATATTCCTTTTAAAGAAACCAGGAATGCTTATACCCAGCTTCCAAAGTCTAGTGGTTACGGTTGCTGACCTTGAATGGGCACTGAGAGGCACGTAGTTTCGAGCCCTGCTGCCAGTCATCCAGACTTGAAGTTTTCTAGAGTTTTCCTCAATTCGGTCCGGATGGTGCCTTAACTAAGACCCCTCACAGCTATCTTCCTTATCACTTTCCCCAGCGATAACCTAAATATGAAATAAATTAAATGTTATTTTATTCTATTAAAGGTAAATTAATTACTTTAAATTGAGAAATATTTATGTGAAGTTATAATATCAAATCAGAACGTAATGTAATAACATAGACCTCATAATAGATAGACTTATCACGCTTCCCCATTTCTGTCTGCGCTAAAACTAATGGGTTTTTGTTCAGAGCACGTGATTTTGAGTCCATCCGCTAGGTAGCTCTGCTAGGTCTATATATTATGAGGTCTATGGTAATATGATAATTTCAGGGAAGATACATTATTATCACTTTATTCCTTCTAAATTGCAAAATTATTAGTCAGTTGAATTCTCCACTGAGTTATTGAAATGTCTTTACTCTGGCACCAGCGGAGTCGAGTTGTCAGCGTAAGTATGGGGAATATACAGATTGACTAAGCTTTATATGCAAATAAGCTTGTTAACGAGTGAAAGGCTCGGAGAAGTATAATTCTCACCTTCTCACGTTCACTGCAATCCCATATATGATTATATTAGAGTTCCGAAAGGTTAGAAAGTCAGTGGACGATTGGTCTAGTGACTAGCGTGTTGGGATGGTCCCCCAGGAAACCCGGCTTCGATTCCTAGCCAGCGCCAATTTTTTTTTCTTGTTTTTAGAACAACAAAATTTTCTTTCCACTTATCAGTAATTATAGTATTCTGCTCCCATTTGCATTTTCAAACTTTCATACATTTAAAGGACAAAGGTTAAAAAATCAGGTTTAAAATTGTTTTTCGTTATACGCATTTTTAACATATAGGTTAGGCAAAGTCAGGTTATATTTTTCTCTCCATTGTACGTGATTCACACCACGTTTAACACAAGAAACAGTTGAAACACTATTACCTACTCCCAGTTGGGATTGTTACTCCCCCGAGTGAAATGTTGTAACTTTTATAGAACGTCACTCATGTGACGTCATTGGAGTATCCAAGGATGTTAGAACAAAAGGATAGGGCAGAATTTAAAAAAAAAAAACAATCTGAATGTCATCCAAATGTAAGCCAACCATCTTGGTGTATGGAGATAATGAAAAGTATGAAAGCTACCACCAAATAACAGTTAATTTGATGGATTTACGGTACCGTATATTAGTTTTGAAATTAACATATTCGATGTTTATGTTCAGGAATTATCTAAAGTCTGCCACGCTTCTAAATTCCAAGATGGCAGACCAATGTTTTAACGTTCAGATTCAGGTTTTCAAATGTTGGCCTAACCTCTTAAAACATCCTTGGATATTTACATTACGTCACGAATGAGGAAACTTGTTAGTTTCAGAAACATTGGCATGTGTATTTACCATATCGCACCTTCTCGAGAAAAGTCACGGATGTAAATAGGTAACGGATTGACTGGTCCAATACAATTAAAATTGACGCCAGTTTTCGATTAATCTTTCCTGGTATTGGGATGAACTTACGTCTGTTATTCGTTTGTCTATGCTTGCCTGGTGCTGTAGGAAGAAAATGAGGAAGATTTTAATATTTATTTTAATCGATTACAATTGTCAGGTACTCTAGTTATGCGCGTATGTGCTAGCGTCAATTTCAGACTGTTGGCAGTAGATCCGTTACTTATGTACATCCATGGAGAAAAGTGAAAAAAAAAAGTATAATTTTCCAGGAGGAAGAAAGAAGTGACGTAATACTTGAGAAGTTATATTTAAAATCCGTCAAATGGAAAGGTGACAGTTCTGCTATCTACCGGCCACTAATGTAGATAAATTTGTAACATTTTTGTCCAATGAGAATAATGGTTTTTAGCCAACACTACGAAAATATTTAGATAAGATAAGGATAAAATGAATTGTATGGGCGGTAACGAAAATATTTAGAGTTTTAATTGTGTCACTTTTCGCGAGAAGGTGTGATCTATTGTAACATTTCCATTAGACACAAAAAGGGAAATGTAAGAAATAAAAGAATCTTGCGTCCTGTAAAAAATATTAAATATAAAAAATTTGTATAAATATAATCTGATCTCTATACATGTAGCAAATTTATAATTATACCAATTAGCTCTTGTGTTAAATAACCCATTGTAATACTTAATTCTATTGTTGTTGTTTTTTTACAGGTTCTTCTTCCTCTCTTGGCAGTGACTACCTCTGCCCAAATTCTTATCTCTCCTGTTAATTCTCTTATTGGTCAACCTATATCCTATGCACCTCTTGTAACAGCATACGCTCCCGCTGTTCCAGTCGTAACCGCCTCTCAATACCACGCTCAAGATGAACTTGGACAGTTCAGCTTTGGATATGCAGGCGCCGGTCAGGCACGCGCTGAAGTTAAGACCATCGATGGTGCTGTCCGTGGAGCTTACAGCTATGTGGATCCTAACGGCAAATTGATCAATGTCAATTACCAGGCTGATAGTAATGGATTCAGAGTGACCGGTGCTAACAATCTTCCAGAAGCCAATTTGGAGGCTCCTGTCAATGATTTAAAGGCTCCAGAACCAGTGCAGGACACTGCAGAGGTATTGTTAGACATTTTCAGCACTTTCCTGAAAGAAGAGTATTTAGGTTAGGTTAGGTCACGTTATTTACTTAGATTGTTAAGTGTATTCAGTCAAAAATAACACTAACCAAAGAAGTTGGAGATTTGAATGTGTGAGAATTCTTTACCTCTCTGCAACAAACTAGATTAGCTCAGAGACAAAGCAGATGTCTTGATTGGTGCAGAAACATTTAAACCGTGTTGCAAACAATTTATTTTGTAAATATTTTTTTCAAATTGCTTCCATTCCGTTTGACTTATCTGCACCAAACTTGCACAAACATTATTCGACACCAGAAAATACTGTCGATGTCACAGTTCTCAAGCCCCCGACATGTCAGGGTTGCAAACCTATTTTCAACACTTCATTTAAGTTTTCAATTTGATTTTCTCATTACGTTAGACATATCAACGCCCAAACTTGGCATAATAGAAAAACTGCATGACCCAGTTGTCAGTGTTGCCAGTCTATCTTATAAAATAAATGCTTTGCGTCTGAAATGCTACCAAGAGAGCGGAGCCTTCGCGAATTTCAGTAGACTCGTAGTGCTAACTTGTTTGTCAATAAAGTTATTGGAAATTTTCATGCTGTCTATTGGCTACCTTGTCTTCCGTTTTGCCAGGAAAATAGCTGAGATTGTTTTAAAGGAGAAGAGTGATATAGTGGAATGCGATGAGTTTCTTTGAAAGTGTTGGTATGTGTTCAACCGTTTCTGTTTTTAAGAAAAACTAAGAGATAATTTTTCTTTGCATTTTTTCCAACACGTTACCAGATCAGACACACAGATTTTCTTTGTGTGTGAAAGAAAGGGACACTATGCAGGTACAGAAAGAGACAAATGCTACAAAATCAGCTTTAAATATGCCCCAAAATGATTTAAAATCGTAAATAAAGACCAATAAGTGTAGAAGTAAGAAAAATTAAAAATAATGCCAAAACCGAAAAAAGATTTTTTTGCTCCAGTTTCAAGAGAAATTAACTTTTATTATCAGAAATTTATTTCAGATTTTGGCGCAATAACCTTGATCTGGTAACTCTGAAGACGGCAGGTCCTTTCCAATTCGCTAGCTTTGTTCACCTTAAAATTTCACCCTATTCTCACCATAGTCTATACGCTTTTCAGTACGTAAGAAGGGGTTACTTTGCACTGCATTTTTTGTAGGTTGTTTTTTAATTATCTTGAAACGATCCAGGCCAAATGAACGATTTAAATATTATTGGTAATTTAGTACTGTCTGAATCAAATGGTTGTGTTAGAAAAGGAAATGACATGCTACTTTCTTGAATATATTTATTTAAAATCGGTGCAAAGTTACCCTGCGATTTGTCTTACTTTACACAATTGCGTTTTTATATTGTTGAGATTAATGTTTTATTTTACAAACAAGTGCAAAGTAATCGTACAATAGGATAACTTGTGAGTATTGTTATGCAGTATGACACTGGGGTTTGAATCCCAGGCCCTTCAAAGCCATCACAGTACGTATTTCCTATTT
Source organism: Lepisma saccharinum (assembly GCA_022664845.1). Taxonomy (NCBI): domain Eukaryota; kingdom Metazoa; phylum Arthropoda; class Insecta; order Zygentoma; family Lepismatidae; genus Lepisma; species Lepisma saccharinum. The sequence goes on from JAGDQP010024882.1 coordinate 17,778, forward strand.
GAGTTCTTACTCTTTTAGCAATACACAACTTTAGTGGATATACGTGCCTTTTTTTAAATCCATTTGGTGAGACGTCTTGTTCAGTATACAAATTCTTCACTTGTGTTGAGGTTCTCTTGTCTACAGGCCATATCTTTTAATTTGTTAAATACTTTTTTAAAAAAATGAATGGTACTGCGTTCAGAGCAAGGCTGTAGATCACCCCCGCCATTTTGGTACGCACTTTCCATTGATTAACATGGGAATTGTTTTACTCGTCTTATACTCTTAAGGAGTATAGTTTTAACTTCTGTTTTCGCCCAGTTTATCGTCATGTTCTCTTTTACTCATGCTACTTTATAGAAATGCAATATTTTACACAGGAACAGTATAATTTCCCGTTAACATATTGTGATTTATATAGCAAACTATTGATAATACATTATAATTATATATTTGGAGAAACTTCACAAACCAAAACTATACAAGAGTCAAAATAACCACCAAGACAAATTTTCTGAAAGCAGAACTTAAATATTCTACTTCCGAGAGGCATAAAATGAGTAAAACAATTCCCGTGTAAATCAATAGAAGGTGCGTACCAAGATGGCGGGGGTGATCTACAGCGTTAACTGTGTTGGTTCACTGCTTGTTCTGGTTTGCTGATACTGATATTTGCAATCTTACATCTTTACGGCATTACAATTTGTTGTACATTAATTTATAATGGCAGCAGGTTAATATTTCTTTGCATTTGAATTTTTAAAGACCATTAGGCAACTTTGACTCAGACTATACAGCACATTGTCTAGGCTCGAACCGAATAGATGCTGATGGAATTTTTTTTGGACCGAAGGAAGTGCGAGAATTTAATCGTAAATTATGGTGCTTATAACAAAGCATAGACTTGACGTTTACTGCAGTATGAGTAACATTGCAACATGTACACTGAATTAGCAAAACTCATGGGATAGCAGGTCACTAATTCGAGGGCGGACACCACGCGTATTTAACGCCGCCTGCAGGACTCCGCGACGGCTGCAGTTATGTCAGACCTTGTGGGAAGTGTTTGTGTGAGTGATTCATTTGAAATGCAACGTCGTCGTCAGTTGAAGCCATTCGACGAGGCATGGTGGTGGATGCCCGACGCATGAGAAATTCGATTTCAGCGGTGGTGCATGAATTCGGCTTCACACGTTCAACTGTGTTCAGGATGTGTCCAGACAGAAGGACGACAGTGCGAGAAATCACGGCCCAATTCAACACTGTCCGCACTAGAAACGCTTCCCCGTGGACAATCCGTTCGAACATGCGTTCCCTCGGGTATGGGAGCCGTCGCCCTACACGGGTGCCACTGTTAACCGCGCGTCATCGGACACCCTGGCTTGCATTTGCTAACAACCACATCGGATGGACACTGCAAGAGTAGCGTAACGTCAGCTGGTCCGACGAGTCCCAGTATTAACTGTATCATGCCGATGGGAAGCACCGTGTATGGCGAAGACCTCATGAAGGGATGGATCCCGAATGCCAAGAGGGCATGATCCAGGGCGGTGGAGTATCAGCCATGGTCTGGGGCACGTTTTTCTTGTATGGAATGGACCCTCTGGTTGTTCTGGAAGACACGTTGAATGGTCCACGGTATCGTCAGCTGCTCGAAGATCATCTACACCCGCTTTCAGCCTTTCAACGTCTGACGATCTTGCGGTCTTTCAAGATGACAATGCGCCGCCACATCGCTCCAATATCGTCCGAGAATGGTTCAAAGAGGATGCAGGGTAGGTCCAACGACTGAGCTGGCCACCCCGGATTCCTGATATGAACCCCATTGAGCATATCTGGGATGCCGTTGAACTGAGGCTCCGTGCACTGGATCCTCCACCCACGAATAGGCCGCAATTGGTCTACGCTCTGCAGACTGTGTGATGTCAACTGCCTCCGAAAGTGTACCAGGGACTGCTTTGTGTATGCGTTTCTTTTGAAATGGATTGTATATAATTATAAACGGCACTAAATGAAGGCTGAACCGATATATAACCCACATGAGAATGCCTACTTAGCTGTTGTTCATTAACGATATTAGATCGGTGTTTGAGTCTTCGCGTTAAACCAAGCTTTTCTCTAACTAGCTCTCAGTCCCTGGTAGCATCAAGCGTTTTCCAAAGTTTTCCTCGCCTGGCAACATTGATCGGTATTCCAACCTCGTAAACACCAATGCCGCTAACACAAAACATTGCTCATTTGAAAGTGTTGAAGAGGCAGAAGTGCGTTGGTGCAAAGTACCCCCACTTTACGATACTTGTCATAAAATTCGCTCAAAGTTTGTATTTTAGACTGATATCTGCTTCTTCAATCAAACCTTTAACTGCAGTATTTTCTGTAAAATCAATTAACCATTTTTCACTCTGTATTGTGTCCAATATTATTCATTTCTTATAATTTATATTCCCTTCAGCACTTCTGCTTTACTTACATTTTGCGTCCAATAAATATGTTACGAAGATCCCGCTTCTAATCAGAGTGAAATCAGGTTTACAACATACTTGCTTCTCTTCCGCAGGTTGCCGCTGCCAAAGAGGAATTCCAGCGACTGTTCAAGGAGGCAGCCGCAGCCGCAGAGGCCGCACCAGACACTCGCAGAAAGAAGCGTCAAGTCCTACTCTCCGCTCTTGCTCCCATCCCATTGGCTGCTAAAACAACCATCAAAGTACAACAGTTCGAACCCGTGGACGCCCCAACGCCTGCAGATACTCAGAAGATAGAATTGAAGGAAACGGAACAAGAGGTTCTTACAAGTGCCATCGCTGCTCCTCTGACCTACCCCTTAGCGTCGCCACTGACTCTTAGTCCATTTGGTCTCAGTAACATCATTCAGCTCGCAAAATAAACCAATTATATGAGTTAAGCAAATGTTCCTAAAATTACAATTGTTATATTTTGAAATGTTTACCGTTTGACTATGATAATATGTTCTAATCTAGAAGGGAGAGGAGACCAAGGAGAGTCCTGTATACGATACAAAGACTGTGTGAGCTTGATGTGTTTACAGTTGGAAGTCATGACTGTATGTACAGAATGATATGCTTGTAAATACATGATAAGTAACAAGATGTTCTAATTATTTGTCCCAGAGAAATGAATATGTGTTTTGTTGTTTAACTTAATTGAATCAGTGACACGAACTGTCCAAATTAGCCAGTTTAAAAATAATCTAAAAAAAATTAAATTAAATGACATAAACTAACTTAGAAAGTGTTACAGAACAATATTATTATTCTATGCCTGTGTTTCAGGACTGTTTCGGGAAAGGAAATAATCAGAGAAGTGAAATCAACAACCGCCATAGAGTTAGGAAGAAAATAGAGGGAACATACATGACGTCACATGAAGCCAAATTACGGTTCATCGGCAGCCATCTTGTGTGTCCCCCATTAGAGTCCCTCTATATCGAGTACTGTGAGGATTTGCCTTTTTCGATAGGAGGATGAGTGCAGTACTCAGAGAGGCAATACTCGGAAAAGAGGGTCTCTAAATATGGGGTGAGTTAATATGACCGAAATGTCTCGTTCCTTCCGTCTCTTGGCTTCATTCCCCTCTCCCACAAAACAGCCTAAGGTTGCCTCTATTTATATTCCTAACTCTATGACAACCGCACTATGAGTAATGTAAATTACAGCGCGTTTGTTTCGGATACACTTTCCAAAAGTGTGTGCTTGTAGCTGACCCGCTAGCTCAGGTGGTACAGTGCCGGTCCCTGATTGGAGGCTGGGATCCATTCCCGCCCAGGTCAACTTCCTTTCCTCCTTTTTCTTTCATAATTGTACAGTATATTTCCCAATATAAGGCGCACTCGAATGTAAGGCGTACCCCAAGATTAAAAAAAAAAATTAATATAAAACGCACCAAAATATCGAATATGCAGAAGTGAAAATAAAGTATATTCTGTCCTCTATGTACGCAACTGCGTATCATTTATTTCACTGTTTGCAGTGAACTTGCATTGTTGATAGAGTATATTCTTTCTGTCTATGTTATTTTCCTGGACTCACTTTGATTTGAAGCAGATAAAAAGCTGAGAAAAGGTGCGCCTTATATTAGGAAATACACAGTAATTACTGATATTGTATTCTTTACTAATTTAATTACATGTCACGTATGCTTTTCAACATCAATAATATTCTTTTGACACTGTTAGCTTGGTGGCAGACCTCTTCATCTTGTATAAGGAAAGTGAGTCTTCACCAAATCAGGCTTACTATCTGTAGGAGCACTTGCTTTGGACGAACGTTTAGTCTATGTCTTGCTGCATTATTTCCTTAAGTGTATAAAGTCTTCCAGGTCCGAAGACACAGACATACATACCCCAAACCATGATTGGCATCGTATGATTTACACACTGAAACTGAAAAATCTCCTTAACTCAACGCCGAACATATATATGAGCTCCTGCGTAGCCTAGTCGGTAGCGCGCTCGACTTCAGTGCGAGCGGTCCCGGGTTCGATTCCCGTTGGGGGCTCAAATATTTCGGTGTTGACCCAGCATCGTGAGGACAATTGGGGAGCTGCTGTGAATAAAAGACAGTGGCGATCACAGTGAGAGCTTCGGCTCTCCTCTCCCAACCCGTCTGGTCAGCGTGGGAGCAGTAGACCAACTCCTCCCTTCGGGGAGAGGCCTCATCCACTAGTGGATTGAATATGGCTGTGATTTATTTATATATATATTCATTCATTCATTGGAAGTCCAGTGTTTTAGTCCTTGTGCCCACTGGAGATGCTTCTTTGCATACTTGGAGTATCCGGGACCATCTAAAAAGGCTTCGTCACTCCGTGTGGTGGAGTATTTTGCCCTTTCTTCGTTGGTCGGTGTGACTTTTTGCCCCTAAACAAAGAGATCCTACTGCACCAAGAGTTTTGAGTTCTTTTAATGCTTATTGGAGGACAGCTCGCGTTTTTGCCCACTCCTTCCAACCCTCATTCGCTGATTTGTTTGTTTCTCTCTCATCACAACACAGAGTCTTCGTTCATATTTTTTCATGCAGTCGCTCTACAAGAAATTAGTCTTTCTGTGTATCTTCCTCCAAAAGACCTTCCACAACTTCAACTTTGCGCGGGGAAAGTCTCTTTGGCTTTTCCCATTATGTCGATAGTACAGGAACTTCTCAGAAATATATAAAAAGCGAACAAACACGTTAAAATCACTTCAAAATGATCAACTGCAGTTGTTCAACATCACGAATATCGTATCCTCATACAACTTTAATGAACAGCAAGTTACACTGCTAACTTATTGGTGGAAAACAAGACAAAACACAAGAGCCACTCGCATAGACTCCAATGCTGCCATCTGTGGTTCAAAAGTGTTACAAGTACTCTAGTTGTAAAGTACACAAGTGCAGGATACAACATTAGTACTTTGACAGTAATGTTAGATGCTATAGGCATTCGTAATTAGATACGAAAAAGAAACTTTGAATTATTCTGGAGTAAGTCTAATAATTTGAACACATCTAACTTATAGATAAGATATCATTTTCGTTTGTTTTTGTATTCTCAATATTTTTATACCATTTCACGAACGCAGGAAGGTTAGTGATCAGTTTTTTTTATTTCATTATCGTCTATACCCTCTGTTGATATTACTTCTGGGCGTATTTACTTTCCCGAGACTTTCGTTGTTTCAAGTAGGGGTGTTCAAATTTTCGATATATCAAAATTAAAAATTTTTCGATATTGGATATTTCGATATTTCTCTTCAATATTTCGAAAGTAATTTCGATACTACGGTTCCATATTGAGTTCGATATTAATTTCGATATTTAAATTCGACATTGAGTTCCATATTTCGATTCAACATTAACTTCGATATTTCAATTCGACACTGAGTTCGATATTTAAGTTCGATATATCGTTATATATCGAAATTGAGAAAATATCGAACTTGAATAATCAATTTCAAATATCGAATACCCCCTAGTTTCAGATATTAGGTTAGATGAGTGTCCTGGTTAGGGTTTCCGCCAGGATTTTCAGTTTGGGGGGGTGTAAAGTCAAAATTTGTAGGGTATGAATGGAGTTTTGCACGGTTTCTATCGATTTTTCACAGCAAAAAAAAAAAATAATAATAATAACTTGCGGTGGTGGTCAGGGGGGTACAGTCAGACGATCGGAAGTGTTCGGCCGTTGTCGGCTGTGTGACGTATGCAGGAGTTGTCAGGTTACGGAGGACTCGTTGTCTACATAGCGAATCCATTCATTTACAGACTTGTTTACGCATTTACTTGAGTAGATATTGTGTAATTCATACACAATATTTATTTGTATTTACGACATTGGAATATACACACATTATTGGTTGCCTATTTGCACAATTGTGTGAGACGAACATGAGTTAAATTAATGTTTTAGAAAACATAATTCTGTGCAGCATGATTCACACTGATCCACTGCCGCAAACAGATTTAATTAATGTTCCAATTAAATTAACGCTGTATGTGCAGACACAACACACACACACACACACACACCAAGAAAAAGAGAGAGGTGATGGAGGAAGAGAAAAAGAGAGATGGGAGGGAGAGCATAATTAATAAATATGCATGATTTTCAAGTCAAATCAAATTTATAAAAAAAAATATATACAATTTGACTTCTTAATACTGTGAAGGAGTTGGACTTGTGTTCTTCCTCTTCCTCTCAACCATACCGTACAGTCTCTCTGGACAGTCAATATTCTAACCAATTTATTTTTATTTGTTTTTTAATATGTTAAAATTCAATCAATATTCTTTATAGTTTTAAGATCTTCTTACATTTTACAGAGTAACTTCGAGCTGTTTACTCCAACCCTCCTCCTTTCTCAACCGGATTTGGCACCGACTATGGCGGAGTTGGGGGGAAAGGGGGTTAAGTTCCGTATTATTTTCAGGGATTGATGTGTTGCTGAGATTTCGTAGGTCTTTATTAACGATATACTGCAGCCTTAATCTTTCTGGATGCACTAAAACGTGTGAATTTACTTACGTTGACTTAAAATTCTACTTTACCCATTGTTTTGCTTTCTTAATACTCTTCAATTTTTGGCTATTTCTTAGTTTTGTATTAAGACTCCTTACTCGAATGAATGTCCGAATGCGGTCAAAAAGAGATATAATAGCAATGTTTACCTAGCACTGAGAATTTTGTCAGCGTTTTTCATGACTCATGGCTTCTTGTTCAAGTTGTTTGGCGGATGATATGAACGAAATGCAGCTTCCATTTCTTGTACTAAAAAAAATCCTGGTTGGGTTTGTACTATCCACCACGTGATCCTAAATCTGTCCAACTTCTGTCTTGCTCACTTACAGAAGGCAGACTATCTGTACGGGCTCCTAGTGTTGAGTCTACGGCACGGCACTTATAAGCTAAGCCTGCTAAGAAATACAAGCCTTGTCTAGAACAATCGACTGTCTCTGCGGAAGATAACTCTGTTTGAATTTGTGGAAATTGTATAATGCCAATTTCTTGTTCGGCGTTTTTGGAACTTTCATTCTCGAACCCGGACAACATCGAACTTACGATGTTTGTGTAACTTTCAGCCATTCATGGGATTGTCCTTGTCTTCTGTCAGGCATTTCGACCTCGCTCATTGGTCATTTGTTGGTACCTTTAAAGATAAATTACTGGAGTAGCAATAGACGCACCCTATTTTTAAATTCCGTAGGTAGAGGGTGATCATGAAACCCTCCGACGTCACGAACCCGAGAGAAGACATTCTCTAAAGCGTCTTGATTAAGACGTGCTGTTAATACAACGTGTGTATCATGAATTTTTCTCATTTCTGCATGAAGTCCAAAAAGTGCATTGATTGACTGTATAATGCCGTGCTGGAATGGCAGTAAATTCTTGTGGCCACACACTCGTAGAGAATCAATCACATCGTTCATTCTACTTCATATATTTTTCTGCAATTGGAAATGAACACCGAACGAACTTTTCAAGATGACGTCATAATTTTCTTTTACATAAGAATTCATTATATCGAACCAGTCATTTATAAGGCTAAACAAATCTGCAGCTTTATTTTCACGAGGGAACAAAATATGTAATAGCCTTACTCGTTCTTCTGGAAAATAATTGAGCTGCATATAATACTCGCTGTCTATCTCGACCTGTTATGTGTGTCAGTTATGCTGAAAAGCAAATGTATTTCACTTAGGTTTTTCTCTAGTACAGACTGAATAACTACTTTCGTAATAACAGTTCCTGAAGAAAGAAGAAAGCCTTTGTCAAGGAAATGATTTCTAAGTAATTTAAGAAGATGCGGTACATCTGCAAAAACCCAAATGTTCTTCGTTTTGTCACACGGATTCGGGAAGTTAGGATTTAATGATGTTACAGCTAAGTCCCTCCAAACTCTCATGTTTCCTCCTCCTAAATTAGAAACGCATCCAACAACATTATACCAGGCTTCATTTAACGCTAAAATCACAGTTTCTAATGTATTTTCGACATCTGTGCGTCAAAATCATAATATATTATTTGCTTCCATTGTGCATACATTCCACGAACTAGAATAACCTGTAAAAAAAAAAAAACCTCCATATACAGCTCACATAATCCCGTTTTACACTGAATTTTAACACCAATAACAAGGGCAAGGATTTGTGAATGAATCGGCCCTGGCCTTGTTCAAATACCATCCCGGTACGTGTCTGGTGCGACCGAGGGAAACTATGGAAAACCTCAGCCAGGATGTCTTAAATTGCAATAAAATTCCAAACTGAATTCAACCTGATAACTATAATCTCCTAGACTGATTTTTCGATGTACATCCAACTTCCCACTCCCAATATACATTAATTTAGCGAACTACCAAAATTTATTTGAAATATTTTCAGTGTATAGGAATTTAATAATTTTAAACGGGATGAGAATCTAAGAATTATATAGTTCAGATTAAAAAAAAAAACTACTATATTTTTATTAGTCTCCGGGAATAACATTCAATACAATAATATGTAGGTCTTGGGTGGAGGTGGACCTCAGCTTTGCAATTGGAAGGTTCTGGTAACGATTCCAGTGGTCGCTCATCCTGACTGACGTTGTCAGAGATTTTCCTGTCACGCCAGGTAAGTGCGGAGATGGTACCTTCAAGCTAGACTCTGGTTTCCTTTCCTTATGGCGACCTGAACCAAAATTGCTTAAGTTTGTAATTAAAATCAAAATGTACATCGTAATATGATAGAAAAATTAGTTAAGTTTAAGATACGGCATATTTTAATAAGAAGTCTTAGTTACTTTCTCGTTGATTCAAGAAATTCTAAAAGGAAATATGGAGAGAACGTAGAAAGATGTTTTCCGAATTATGGTAATATTAATTAATTATACATAACCGTACAGTACAGTTAATAATTTAGACAACCAAAGTGACACGTAATGTTACTTACATACACCTTGCAAGTACTTAGAATTTTGAAACTCATTTATGTTAGTAACCGGCTTCATTAAACATGTAACTATGCTGCTACATCATGACACAAAAATTACATTTGATATATGAATATTTTATCTCGAAGAACAAAGCATTAAGGAAGAAAATTTCATTTACACAGACACTCTCACAAGCACACACAGAGAGAGAGAGCATTATAGGTCAGATCGACATTTAATTAAATTACCATTGTGCATAATTGAATAAATGCAAAATTTGCATATATATAT
>JAGDQP010024883.1:0-22020 GCA_022664845.1 Lepisma saccharinum
TACAGATTTGTCAGTGTTCTTTATGGAGATCTACTTCATGAGTGGGCCATGAGTAGAAACATGTGGCATTACACGGCCGTTATTTCCTTTCCAGAATGACTTCCAGAAATAGAAAATGAAGTAACAGCTTACACCTGCTTCTTTCATCGGTGTGCAGTTGTTTATATACTTCGCGAAGTTTGGAGAAAAGCAGCAGTAGGAGTAGGGGCTACTTTTCATCAGTCGTAGCAGTGATACTAATTTAGCGAAAGTAGGAGTAAAATATAACGGTAACCATATAATTTTTTGCCCAGCCGTACTGGTTAAGCGTAGTAAACAACTCCATTTTCACGAAAATGTCACATAGCTGTTTGTTTGCGCATACCGGTACACCTCAAATATTGAAGCCACGGGTGGTTTAAGCGCTGATCCGGTATGTTATTGCTCTTGACTACGAGTTTACTCTTTTACCCTGCGTATATTGGATATTTCATTCAGTGTTTTCACAACCTAATATCCTAAATACCTTTATGAGATTCAAAGTCTATTTATAAGACCTTTATAAATCCGTCGTTCTTTCGTGAAATATACGATTAAGATATTCAGAAGCTGGACAAATAGAACGGAATCACAGACTAAATTTAGATTTGAAATCTTCGAACAGAATATCAAGTTTGTTATTATCTGATTTGTTGAATTCTTATTAACTTCCTAAACGAGCTGGGCTTCTAATAAGGACGGGACTTAAGTTTCTGGTAAAGTGGTCTCTGAGTCACTCAGTTCAATGTACCGTGGCGAGAATTAAACCAGTGACCACGCGCACAGTAAGATAGCGCGCAAACCTCGCAGCCTGTAATTATTATCTATTGATAGCTGTGAATTGATAAAGAGTAGTGGTGTTGCAGTCCCCTGATTGACAACGGTATCTATGCAGGTTGAAGATTAGACTCCAGGGAAATGATGGTGGAACATGAAATTTTAAATACAGAGCAACGAACATTTCATGAATCGAACCAAAAAGAAACACCAAATATTTAAATTATCAGTAAGTGTTAGCACGTAAAGCGTCTGAATATGAAAGGGCGTCCCCAAATTTTGTTAGGTTATTTTGTTCACTTGGACGAACTCCACAGTTAAGTTTAGAATTTAAGAATGCGGAAAGTGTTATCATGAATTTGTACACCTTGAATGACATTAGAACATTATACGTGCAAAATCAGAGAGCAAATAATCTGACATGTAGAACGAAAATAATACGTTGTGATTTAGCAAGAGATTAGCATAACAATGTGACATATAGGCTGTTTTAAATGTTAAGATTATGCTTTCTTTCTTATATTTACCTAACAATTAAATCAGTAAATTATAATTGACCAGAACTGTTCATATTTATTGCTTTAAAATTTTGAAATATTACCGTTCGCCAATGGGCTGACCAGCATGTAGCTAGTGAGAATGGATCCAGCACTCTCTCCAAACAACGTTACTTGATTCGGATCACCTCCGAAATATTCTATATTTTTCTGCACCCACTGCAATGCAAATACAATATCAAGCGCTCCTGCGTTTCCCGGAATTTCATCCGTCTGAGTGGATAAAAATCCTGTGAAAGAAAAATTGTATTAATGTTTCGTCTATGGAGACAAGTAAATAACATATAGTCGGCTTTTATGATTTTTGTTTGCGATTTAATATGGTTTCCTAGACTAAAGGTCTGTTTTCTTTCGATTGTTTGTTTAAAAATGTTTGTTTATTAATAATTTATGAAATATAATAAGTTACGTATCTTTTATTTTTCATTGTTATTAGGTGTCATAGCAATAAATAAGCATCTTAAAAATAATATTGTATTTTTTATTGTTCCTGTATTGTTTTTAATTGCAAAATACAATTTCATTTTCCTTCGTTTTATACGCTCTTTAGATGAAGCATAATTAGTTCTAGTATATTTTATAAGTTAAATATAACATATCTTAATCCTCGTCGATAAATTGCAACTAACTCTCACCCCACATATATACGTACAACATTGTGATCTGTATGTGGCAGGCTGTACTCAGTAACTAGAGTACATTCGCACATGTTACAAAGGTGTCACTTTGCGAGCGCCCTGCAACTCACAGGAAGTGGTATATTAGAAGCGATGGAAGTGAGAATGTTTTTAGTTAACATTTCTAACCTTTGCATCCCATTTACTGTAACTTACGAATTAATTTGGCCGTGTTTCGCTTGTAACTTCTTGCCAACCACAGTAGTCGTACGGCCCAACGCATCAGGCTAGCGTCTCCAAGGTTCTGAACTCACATCCCGGCTGGACCTTGGATGTTTTAGATTTTAAAAATTAACAACTAATGGCATCATGACGGATCGAAGTCTATAGTTACTAAAATGGGTCAAAAATACAAACTTTACAAGGTTTCTTAATTCTGACTTCTTAGTTTCCTTGCAAAAATTCTATAGAATCTCTCATTTCTATCTACTTAATGGTATCCCTCGCGACATATGAGACAATGGCGGGTACCATAATAAGAAATAATCATTTTATTTTGATTATAATCATTTATTCACTGATCACCGAAACTTGTATAAAGTTAAAACAAACTCTTTTAGTTGTTCTAACTGTTCCTTATATCTATCAGTGTTTTTCATGTCCTCGGGAGTTCTATAGGGTAAGGAAAGGTTATTTGGTGATATAGGTTATTGGGTGATAATTTTTACGAGACCTGTCAGCGAAAAGTACGTCTCTTTCGAAGCTGCCGCGAGGACTGTGCATTAGCACTTTAATCTTCATGCCATATCATCTATTTTTAATCCACTATCTGTGCCATGTCTTGCTCTCTGTAACAAAGATCAGTCATTGGCACAAATCTAAGCGAAATTTTCTGTTGTAATTTACGGGTACGTTAATATTAAGTGAAATCCATAGAAAGTTCTTTAATATTTATTTCCTGTGCCATTCTGTGCACAATTATCTGTACCTAGGTAATATTGTTTCAAGGGAAGATAAGTTTAAAGTTCCATCAGTGTTTTAATACAGATCTTATGATGCTTTAGTCAATTTTAAGCCCATGAGTCTTCTCTAAAACTGTGAAAATCATATGAAGTTTCTCCAGGACTTTCGGAAGTGAACATAACTTCTTCTGACAAGCGTGATGATGCCTGGATGTGTAAGAAATGTAGATTTTGGTGTTCACAAGATGTCAAAAGTAAGACAGGTGCAAGCTGAATTTAGTGTAGCTTTTTCATGCAACTATTTCATGAAAATTGTCATGTACAGGGCATAGACGAGGACATAATCATGTTCATATGTGATGGCTCTTGTAAAAATAGTCTAATGAATCAGAGTGATACATTTGTTTCATGTACAGTATATTTGGTTAGGAAAAGTTCTAGTTTTCATAATATCACCAAATAACCTATCTACTGAAACCAAATAATCTACCACTATATCCAAATAACCTTCCCCTTTAGTGTTGTTTTCATTGTATTTTTCAATTACTGTGTGTTTATATATTTTAGTAAATTAGTGGAAATTATTGCCTAGAAGAATGGTTCCAATGTAGTTTAACAAAATAATTTTATTATTTTCCTTATAAAAATTCATTTAATATAAAAATATCACCAAATTTCTTTATCTTCCTAGAACAATTATTACAATTTCAGTAAATCAGTTATTTCACTTCTACTATTTAAAGATCGCATGTTATTGGATATTAATGAAATGGCTAAGTTCATATACATTAGTCTAGGCATTTTAATAAAGTAGTCTTACCTAGAAGCCCTAGGCGATATTGAGGCACAACCAATATAACATCATAGTCAAGGAAATATCCAGGTTGATACATTTCAGAGGATCCCGCTACGAAAGCTCCACCATATATAAACACCATAACGGGAAGAGTTGAATTGGCACTCAACTAAAAGAAGTTGGAAATATGAAGTAAGTATATCTATCAGTAGAAAACATTTTCTTTTAATATTAGCCAATAATAATTTACATTTGGATTTCAGATATAAAACCATAAATTACCACAATGAGAACCGAGCTGTGTTGTTGACTTTGTATTCGGAAGATCTTAAGCTCGATGCCAGCCGCTCGATCCTTACAGAGGTTTTACAAGGGTTTTCCTAATTCATATCACGCATATCTCGTAATGATAATTTCAGCTTAGGTTCTGGTTGACTTATTCTTGCATGCTTTCCCCTATTCAATCCCGACTTAAGCTATAGATGATTAAAGGCCATATATAAATTTACATTCAAAAATTCAAACCACAATGACCGACAAAAGTACCAAATCATTTTAAACTTATGAACATTTACCGATTCGTCTGTATAAAACATAAAATTTGTCCTAGTTTATAGAATGGTTCGGAATAGAATAGAATAGTTAATAGCTGATTTCAAGACCATTTGAGACTTTGTTTTATTTAAAAATTTTGTTAAATCAGACGACTCTTGTTTCATCGACTGGTAGTAAATTTAATAGTCAAGAGCAAATTACTCACATTGGTTCCGCAGTGTTTATCCACATCTCTGAAGTTTTGATATTTAGCCGTCTTCATTTCGGCACAGAAATCAGTGGAATTCAGAGCATGTGATGAACATCACTCACAGAAATTGAGTTATGTACAGTACAATATATATTATTCATGATTAGCACGTTGAAGAATATCACGTAGAGCAATGACGCAGTTAAACGCAATAGACTCCAGTGACTGGAAGATGGAGTAAGAAAATAATGTTTATCATAAGCTTTAGTCACTTTGGAAGAAGAACTTACTGTGGCAGCGATAGAAAAATTGTAGATTGGAAAGAAAAAGTAGTGCAGTAAGAAAATTGTTCTGGTGCTTCTAGTCTAATCTTTAGGATAGGCTGAGGTAGAGTGTTTAATATCCGCAAATAATAGCATCTGCTGGGAGATATGTAAAACCAATGAGGAAGCATGCGAGTTAGATGAGTTGAAATTATGACAGAGGAAAGAAAATTAGAATTATATAAGTGACTAAGACGCTCATGAATTGGATCATACTGAAATATGATCAGTCAGAAAATTATCAATGCATTCATTTTCATTTGATTTTAGGCTCGTATAGTTATGAATCGCTTTGGAACAATATCGATGTATTTGCAAATTTAGTGACTGTTTGTGACAAGAATATACCTTTTGTGAGTTAACCAAATCTGATGCATTTATTAAATATGTCCATTAAACTCTGACTGAGACTGTAGTCGGGCATTTTTATCACGTACTGTTTTCCCGAGAACAATAGATACTACACTATATGATCAAAATAATTCGGACATCCACCTGAAAATGAAGTAAATGTTTGGGACGGTTCAAACGGGAACACTGGTAGTCAACACGGTGTTGGCTCACCCTTAGCCTTGACGACAGCCTACACTCTCGCAGGTATGCTTTCAATCAGGTGGTGAAATCTTTACTGAAAATGGTAGCCCGTTCCTCGCGGAGTGCTGAAATGAGAAGAGATATCGCTGTTGTACGGTGTGGTCCAGCACGAAGTCGGCGTTCCTAAACATTCCGGAGATGTTATATGGGAATTAAATCAAGACTTTGTAGGCCAATCGTTTACTGGGATTCAAATAACTTTCCCATAATCCCTGCAATATTGACAGTTTTAGTTCTCTTCAATTTTACATACCACGAACGTTTAGTTGAAAATATATTTACTCAATTATTTACAATCTTACATTCAAACTTTATTGGACATATTCAAATATTAATGTTTATTCACTTATTCTTATAATCAATATCATATTAATGGACATTTAAAGGATTCTAATTCTAAATTCAACAATCCTTTACAAGAAATGATTGCTTTATGTTTGTTCAATTGCTTCAATGTTGTTTTCTTCTGTGTCAAAAGATTTTACCTTACGTCAAACTTCACTAAAACCCGATTCATTTGTTAATGTACTTAGATTAGCGCCGGTTATATTGTATATTTGAATTTTATTATTTTATTCATTTCATTATTTTCATAAATTTGGATGTTACAGTGTATTTAGTTCGTAAGATATGTTGGCTTACCTGAATTGTCTTTAAGACTCGTTTCTCGACGTCTAAAATGTAATGGATAATGATTAAACATTAAAATTATTATCAGCTCCAAGGTAACAGTTACGCAAGTCAAAAGACAGCAGCACGAGACATTGAGATTATTTATGTCTTCATAAGTACTTTCCTATGAAAGGAGACTTTTCCTAATAACCAGAATTCAACCTTGGTTCACAAAACATGAGAATTGTTACGAGTGCCGTGCGCCGATCTGAAAAGCCATTGTTCATGTGAATATTAACACAAGAACCTTTCTAAGAAGTGTTTTTGAATGTCGACCACTGTCATTGAGTATTCGACTTGGCTTCGATAGAAGTCTGGTCTCTTGTTTTAGCCAAGTTACTACGTTAAGATTCGTCAAACAGTTATCTTCGAAGACAGAAACTTAGAAATATTACAGAACTTTGTATATTTGGTTCAAACACGCTTGAGTTACTAGTAAAAGTTTTAAGTGACAATTCCAGCTCTTGATTACGAAGTGTAAATCATTCGAATGATCAACACAACAGAAAACATCTTAATACGAAAGGTATGTTGCTCTCTCTAGAAATATGTTGTTTAGTGTATAAATTTAAATTAGTATAATTTTTTTAATTGGAGCTCTTTAAATTCATTTGTATTTATTTGCTATTCAATATCTCAATGTGTTTAAGATTGTAAATAAATTCTCATTTGAAACATGATCCAGAATTCCAACGTCGACGAGATGTGTTGACATCCATGTAAATTCCATGTTTTGTTTTAAATAATCTTTGTTTATTTGATTTATAATCTGAGCTACGACTTCCAATAAATGTCGATATTAAATGACTATTTGTCTTTGCTCTACCCAAGAGCCCAGTCTCTAAGAAGGTGTTCAGCACCTATTTTCTAGGTATCTTCCCGACCGTGCGGTCATTTAACATGGTGTTCGGCACTATAAATATCGTGTGTTGACTCACAGGTCAGTCCTTTATTAGTACGCTTGGTTGTGTCGAAAGACATAATGGCCACTCTCGATCTGGTATTCGATGGTAGGCAACAGAAAGTGTTTAAAATGTCAACGTAACCTTCTGTCGTCACATTAGCACGTAAAGCAACAAGGGGATCAAGTATCCTCTAGGAGAAACATGACCACACTGTAATCCCACCACAACCGAATTTCACACTATTCAGGCTGGTAGATGTCGCTAATTAGGAACTCGCCACACCCAGACCATGCCAACGGATCGCCGCATTTTATACTGTGATTCATCACTCAACTCAACCTTCCCCACTGTTCTAGGCGCGCTTTCCCCTGATGACGAGCGTTCTCGCGCTTAAACAACGACATATGATTTTGTTTATATGTAAACTGGGTGTTGCAAAATAACACCGACAAAATCACTTCAAGAGATTTCTGATATGAAAATACGAAAAAGGGTGCACAAATGCACAGTTTTGGCGCTATAGGCTGCCGAAAGCGCGAAAAACTATTCAACTTGATATGGAATTATTTAGCTCGAAAGTTAATTTTCCCACGCATTCAGCGAACAATAGCACAGAAACGAAGCATTTGTGCACTCGATGGTCTATATTTTTTCATATTTTCATGTCTGGAATTTAGTGAAGTGAATTTGTCGGTGTTATTTTGCAACACCCTGTATACACTTGAACTCAGGTCGCCCGATTCTTATTCAGAAGCGCTACCGCTGAGACATGGCGACTCCTCCAGTTCAAATTCAAAGTCTATTGTAATCATATCAAATGCTAAACGTTCAAGCAAGTACCGGTATTGCAAACCAAAAAAGTAGCTGCTTTATGGCAGTGTCCTAGTAATACCTCTCCCATTAAGACAGATCAATATCCTCGAAGTTTACATTAAAACTAAATGTACAATTTCTTATACCAATTGCAGATGGTGGTAAAGTCATTACAATGTCTTTAACACAAATTTCACTTTTAAGTTCTTCTTCTGACCAACAAAATTTTGGCATCCCTGACAAACCATTTTTTTCTGGATTCGGGCAAATTTAACACACATCTTGAAGTAGCTTATGGGTCTAATGGCTTGCTGTTACAAACTCAACGCAATATTTATTTGCTGTTTCCAGAGAAAGACACACAACAAACCATTCACCCATGTTTTGCAGGTGTAGAAGTTTCTAATTATATTTCGAAGATAATGTCTTCATTGTGTTGTATATGGATACAGAGCAAAAAGACCAGAGAGGCAAAAAGTTCAGCCAAGTTCGTTAGCCCTAAAAAGTGTTGAAATGGAGGATGGATGTGCCATGTTTCTTGGCGACAGCATGTAAGAGAAACACTGGAAGTTGGCGCAAGGTTAAATCCACCACCAACCCTACGACTGGAAGATGCCACCTCACACCAACTTCCAGTGTTCTTCTCACATGTTGTCGCCAATGAACTTGGCTCATTCATTCTCCATTTCACCACTTTTTAGGGCTGACGAACTTGTCTGAACTTTTTGCACCTCTTGTGTTTTTGCTCGGATTTCACAACTATTTGTACGTGTACCCCCTAGAGGACTGCGCTCCTAATCTACTGGTAATGTTGTACCGTTATACCAAATTTCGCTTTTCTAGCTCCAGCTGTTTAGGCTGCGTATTCTGTAAAATTTTCATTTTTTTATCTTTTCCAACATTTTGTATTTTCTTAGCCTGCTATTGATGATGTTCCGTCATACCAAATTTCGGTTTTCTAGCTCCAGCCATTTTGGTTGTGTATTTGAAATTTTGCATTTGGCGGCAATTTTGAATCCAAGATGGCGACTTTTTTCAAAATAACGGAATTTTTCCTTTACCTACTTATCATCCTCCACCTTCATGCCAAATGTGATGTTTCTAGCTTGTTGCGAAAGTCCTAAACAATATAATGAATTAGTGAGTGAGTGTATGAATCAGAGTCTAAAATGGGCATATTTCAGGGGTCCACAACTCGAATATGCTTCAATCTATGAATATGAATTGTTGCACACCTGCGCATATTGGCAATATCTCCTTAACTTCGAAATCTTCTGTTCCTATCTTTAACATTTTGTTTTCTTACGGGTCCTCGAAGTCGCCGATTTCGACATAAGCTCTATTTCTTGTACAACATGCTTCTGGCAGTTGTTACGGAGAACTTGACTGCATACACTGCCGTGTATGTTAATTGATACTTTCAGGTAAAACATCATCTATTTTCATTGACTAATCACAGTTATACCATCTTCCTCGGAATTATAGAAGTAGTCACTATTAGTCGCAAAAGATATTTAACATAACAATACAGCTATAGTAGCCCCTAGAAAATATAGTAATGCCCAAAATAACTGCAAATTAGCAAAGAAAAAGGTGTCTAGTAAAAGGTGCGAAAAGGACCGAACAATTTTTACAAGGCTAAGTTCTTGCATGTTCTATGAGAACAAAATGATTTATTAGCCTTCCTATTTTGGTGTTACAGGGTAAAACGGTACTTCTGATATTGAAAACCAATTTTTGACGAACAGAAATTACACTTTAGAAATATATTTTTTATTTTACTATTTGCAACTATATGAATAAACAACAGATAGCAAATAGTAAGGGAGCTTCATACCCTTCATTGCCATTGAAACCCAGACTTGTATCATTCACGAAACAACCAGTAAAGCTTGTTAAACCCTGATACGTCAGTTTTGCCCAAAATTACCCCATTGATGGTCATTTTTTTATAAATTATAACACCGTACTTTATAATGATTTACGACATATACGTCATTAAATCTCAAACAAAATGGCTGCCAATTTGATGCAGAAGGTTTCTTATAGTCAATTTGGCCATTACTTTGTAACACAATTGGTGTGTGAAGCTTATTACAAGAAAAAGTTAAGGCTAGCGTGAACGTGGCATAAACGTGCGTACTATTTGAGTAGGTGGCATTTCTGAGCTAAGTTTTTACTTTCATTCACGATCGCTTTAACGTTACGAGTGTTCGGAGAATTAGAGGGGTAGGATAATATTTCATGATGAGGATTACGGTAGCAACAATTGTTCAGTATGAAAACATGGACTATTTTATATCTCGAGGTTGTAGCAGTATGAGAACGAGACCCATAAAGCATAGCTTAGAATAAATTGTGTCTGTAGGATGAAGGGAAGATATGATTTGTCTCAAGGATAATAAAGGGTGAGTACGAGGTTTAAATTGAATCGTGAGATTAAGATCAAGGGCTAACTATCGTGTCTTGAGTAAGGATAAAATCTATATTTTACGTACCTCAAAGGTGGGAAAGATTTAGAGGAAAAAGAATGTCTAATTCATGGGTCTGAATAAGGTTAAAGCATATCGAGAGCGTAAGAATGTAACTGGAGTGCAGCTGTGATAAAAGAAAATACTATATTTGTTCTGCTAGGGCAAGTATAACATTGTGTCTCCAAAGTAAGGGGTTAGTGCCGTTTTCAAGATGAGGATGGGGCCAAGTAAATTCAGTTATTGTGCTCTGATACACGTATATTTAGGATTCAAGTGCTATGAGCTCGTGTTCGACAGCTTTCGTGGCTAATGTTTTCAAGAGATTATTAAGCGACCTTTCAACTGAATAATGGAATGGATTCAGGGTGTTATTTGTAACCGAAAGAGGTAGGGAAAAGATAATACCCCATCATACTCGCACTTGAATTTAAATTTAAATTTATACCCTTTAGACATCTATGGGGAAATGATTCGAGAATGTGTCGGCCAGGGCCTATGTTGAAGGTGCCATCCCGGCATTTGCACGGTGTGACTGAGGAAAAACCCCAGTCAGGATGGTCGGCCCCTTAGATTGAACCCACTACCTCCCGATTGCTACGCCAACGCTCTACCACTGAGATACGGGATACTCGCACCTATTGGAGTATTGAGCATAGATACAATGCGAGGCTTTATACCGAAAGGAATTGTATCAGCATTAATGAGAAAATAACGTTTACTTAATATTTCAGAGTAAAACATTTAATGAGGGCTACGATAAATGATTCGTCGGATACTCGCTTTTACTACACGAGATTATAGAAATATCTACGGTATAATGTGATGTACCTGCAGGATAAAAGATAATTGAGTGTTTTTTATTAACATTCTAAAAGAGCTGGTGAGCTTCTAATGAAGGAACATACAGCTTTTGATAAAGTAGGTTCCGAACCACTCCATTCAATGCACACAGTATTATCGACTTACCTTAGGAGTGAACACATTTATTGATAAGCAATCTTCGTCGTCCTCTTCTGCAAAGTTGTCAGTCTTCCTAAGATATTCCTTTCGTAATTGCTGCTGAGGGCATGGTCGCCCTTGCTGAGTTGCATCAAATTCTCCTTCCCATGCATCCACAGCTTCCGGAGGCTTTAACAAAGAAGGAAAGAAAGAAATTACTTTCGCTTTCAAATTGATGGAACATCCAACATTTTCAGTAATGTATGAAAATTCTTCCATAATCTCCTTAACACTACACAGCATATATATGAAATTGTTTTGCAGAATGAACAAACGCAGGACTGTGATAAAATAAAGTTGTAACCCCCCAAAATTCAGTCTTGTCCGTGTTCACTTTAAATTTCAAGATAAACCATTGCATTTTCATACATAAACGTGTTACGTTAAATCAACTTTTCAGACTACCGAACATCTGTGGATTATAGACGAAAATAACTAATTATAAATCAAGAGTAGAGACACGTCATAAAATGTAACCATAGTCGCTACGGATTTATTGACTGAGATTTCCCACACTTTCCTCACTCTCAATAGCTGAATGCCGAGGTGTTATTTTGAACAAGACAAAAGCTTCTATTTTCACCTTTCCTTATTCTACGGAAAAAAATAACGGTGAGTGTGTGAAAGAGAGAACTGTGGACTGTGGAGAAACTGTGGACACTATATCAAGTTAATGTGGAGAACCGACATTGTCACGGTTGAATTTTGTACATTTTCTACAGTTTGCAGCACTGTGGTCTGTGCTTTACATGTGTTCTGCATCATTACTAGATGGTACGAAATATGTAATAAACCGACGTAGTGCAATTTAAAGTACTTCAACTTTATAGTAGGTTGACAACATTGTCAACCGGTGACATCGCATTAGGACTTCTGATATTAATCTTCTTGACAAATAAATTCCTCCAGAATGAAAACCATGAAAAATGTTGCCATCTGAGAAGCAGTTTTGCCAACTTATAACCATAAATTTACTGTAAATAGAACTTATTTGTATATATCAGTTATTGCATATATATTGACTGTAAATATATAAGTTAATATACATTGTAAACGTGCTCGTAGGAAAGAACAAAATAGCAGAGTCAGGCGGTAAAGTGCTGCATACTTTCGGAGATAAACGTGCTGACCATGGCCAACCTATGTAATTGGTATCTCGACACAGCCCTAGAAAATGAAGCACTGATTATGCAAAAGACCGAATCTAAAAACCAGTGTTGCCAAGTAAAAAACGGCACAGTACGCATCTGTTCTAGTGGACATGAAGATTGGGGACTAAATAGTGGTCAATACACAAGCATTTCTAGCAGTGAGCATGCCGTATGAAGGCAAGCTGGCCACAGTCATCCTTGAAACACTTCTGCAAGTCCACTTTCGAAGCAATATTCCGAAGGTGCTTGAAACGGCCCTGGATGTTCACTCGCATATTCACATTTGGAAAAAGCAAATTGGAGCAAAATTTGAAATCGATTGGCTGAAAACTGGGAATATACAAACAACTGGATGCGGAGAAAATGGTCTCTATGCCACACTTTAACGTTGGATAATACTGTTAATGTATCGGGATAAACTTTACCATGGTTTTGAATGGACAAAAAAAGAAAACATCAGCTGGTTGTATCAGACCTGTACATTTAGCCGGGATCAACTTCTTATAGAGCACAACACCTTTAGGTACTGTTTCGTTGTAAAGAGCCTTGTTTGGTGTCCAGGAGTCCAACAAAAGGAGAACGCGTATTCTACCCTGTAAATCGGGCCATAATACCTGCTCCAGGAATACTTGTAAATCACGTTTTGTCATGTTCGCTGATTTGCTTGCATATGCTTTCACATTCGGTAATTCATGTGTCATGGTAGCTGGGAAATGTCTACTGGGCTCCGAGACGAGAACATACATGTGTGGAAATAACATGCTATCCATCACAATAACTGACATTATCATATATGAATGCGTTGTTGCTACAACAGAACCCATGTCACCAAAGATCGTTTGTTTCCCTTAAAGGAAATAGTTCTTCCAGAACGTTACTCCTTATCGAATCTGGATTTATCTATTCATTATTTGCTCTGGAGACAAT
Source organism: Lepisma saccharinum (assembly GCA_022664845.1). Classification (NCBI taxonomy): domain Eukaryota; kingdom Metazoa; phylum Arthropoda; class Insecta; order Zygentoma; family Lepismatidae; genus Lepisma; species Lepisma saccharinum. Next base: position 13,331 of record JAGDQP010024883.1, read on the forward strand.
TTGTGCTCTTGAATGCAATTATTAACTTCATTAACAAATTTTGTGGCTTTCTGTTGGACATCAGAATCATCAACAGCAAACTGCTTGCTCACTTTATGTGTTACCTTAAGAGATAATATATTGTTCTTTGTGTTGAAAGCTTTGACCCAACTTTAGGACGCTTTAAACAATAATGTGTTGTTTGGGTCAAGTTGTTGCTTAATATTTAGTGCCCATATTCTTATGATTCTCTCGTGGATAATGGCATGTTGTTGTCTCATTCCGATGAAATGATCACGTACTTCTTTATTAATTCCTTTTTGCAAGGATTTATTGCATTGCAAGGAGTTTTAAGCCTCTTCTCAAATTTTTGCAAGACCTTTTTATTTTTAATCTTTCTTTTGTGTGCTATAATATTAATTAATTTTACACGAGGCGGCATGCCGATGGATAAGCCTGGGGGACATCACTAGCGGGGATCATGTCCTCGTTGCTGGTTTGTTCAGATTTTGTATTTATCAGCCAAGTACTCTTCAGAGAATTTTGTCGTCTCCTTTTTGGTGGTGATGAACATACGAAGAACTAATGCTTTCGTGACAATCCATTTATGGTTGACTTCGATCTCGAGGTGATTCTGTTCCTGATTGTAACGTTGAATAATCGCCGAAAACACTATCTATTTCCTAATCATCACTGCCCTCTTCGTCTACCATAAATATGGTAAACTCTTGAACTATACGTTTTTCAAACAGCTGCTTTTTAATCTGTTCGAACACTATACGTTCTTCCCTTGTTGGTGTTTCGTCCGAAATGCCGAAAAAATCCACTAACTACTTAAGGACTACAGCTTGTCTCATTTTGAATAACAAAATAACCACTCCCGCGAGCGTTTAATTATACACTACACACGTAACACTTTCCCTTGGGTCTTCTCTTTCTTCAGTAAATAATAATCCGCACACACTACTGCTCTCTACATCCTTGCTACGTAAACACATTTTTCCAAACCGTTATAAGTATGTTAAATTGCACCCATGTCTTGTCTTCTGTTTTAAAGCACAATTGTCTTTCGGTTCTTCAAATATCACCAGTCAACACAAAAAGGAAAAAAAATCCAAACATGTACGTAACCATTCGCACTCGCGACTACTACACAACTAACAGACCCGGTTCCTACTCCGGTTCTTCCATGATACTTTTCTATTCCTACATACAGGCTCTTCTTATCTGCTACAGCCAACAGTACCTCATATTATGTCAAATTGTGCCTCATATCTTTCCTTTTTCAAAAACAATTACCTTGGTTTTGTTCAAACATAAGCGAAAACCAACACATGTGGCATATTGGTATTTGTGTAGTTTTTCTGATTGAGGCACCACTGCTTGTTAGACAATTTGTGTTATTCTATGTTGTTGTTGTCATACTATTAATACTACATTTGCATTCGGTGTGTTACGCATTTCATGCATCATTTTCTAGAGCTGTGTCGAGATATCAATTACATAGGTTGGCCATGGTCAGCACGTGTATCTCCGAAAGTATGCAGCACTTCACCGCCTGACTCTGCTATTTTGTTCTTTCCTACTAGCACGTTTACAATGTATATTAACTTATATATTTACAGTCAATATATTTACATTTATTGATATATACAAATAAGTTCTATTTACAGTAAATTTATGGTTATAAGTTGGCAAAACTGCTTCACAGATGGCAACATTTTTCATGGTTTTCATTCTGGAGGAATTTATTTGCCAAGAAGATGAATATCAGAAGTCCTAATGCGATGTCACCGGTTGACAATGTTGTCAACCTACTATAAAGTTGAAGTATTTCAAATGGTACTACGTCGGTTTATTGCATATTTCATACCCTATAGTAATGATACACAACATAGGTAAAGTACAGACCGCAGTGTTGCAAACTGTAGAAAATATACAAGATTCAACCGTGACATTGTCGGTTCTCCACATTGATCTTGATATAGTGTCTACAGTTTGCAACACTGCGCCGTCAGACTTTGTTATATTTTTCTTTCCTACTAGTACTTTTACATTTTATATTAATTAATATATAGTGCCATTTCAAAGAAATATATTTTATTGTGAGTTAGAAACACTTCTTCACGGATGGCAACATTGTTTGTGTATTTCGTTACTACTTTTTGTCATTATTAAATTCCTGAAGTTTCATTCCGATTGCTCTAAATATTTTCAAGATATTTAATTTCAAATAGCATCCTGCCCATTATATGATATTTTTGACATTTCAAGTTACAGGACTCCAAGCTCCTCTCCCTATGGTCCATAACAAATTAAAATTTGGCGATATCCATATCTCATCATGCTCTACCAGATGCGCTATGTCTGCTATGGATTCACGCGACAACCACCATGACTTTTCCTTGTGAGATAGAATCTATTAGTGTGATGGGAAGTTAAATAGTTTATTGAGGCAACTAAAAGCAGGACAAATCAGCGTTCTACTCGACTGTTAAGCCGGACACATTGAAGACCATCGAAAGCAGGACTTCCCGAAATAAAACAAATGGCAACCCTGCTTTGCAAATTATTTTCAAATTGGATACAACAAATTAATTTTTAGATCTTTGAAACAAATATGGAACAACTTTTAGGGGGAAACTGATTTTTATATTTCCTTGAGTTTGGCAGCTAGGGTAGGTAATATTGGTACTATGGATAATAGGGCCCACCTTTAATTTTCTATAATAGTTCTTACCCTATTTTAAACGGAGTAATATTAACCTGAAAAAAGCATATATCAGTTTTCCGTATTGTTACCAAGACCGCTTTCTATCCGCGTGGTGCCTACTTCAAATCCAGTGGGGATTAATTTAATGAAGAAGTTCGGTGCCCACTTGAATAAAAACTGTAGATCCGGTCATTATAATCTTACAGAGTGGTTTAAAACATTACTTACAATTCAAACAAAGAAATTAAACTAACTGCAAACCTCAAAGTGGAGATCAGTGGCTACAATAATAAGTTTTAATGAACTATGGTGAAAATAGGATATGCAATCAGGCTGGAATCGGAAATCAAATAAAAGAACCAATATACCAGTTGAATAAAAATAAGAATGGAAATAGAACGGATTGTGAACAGAATTAAATCTAAAGAGACGAATCTAACAATGGCTCAACATAAGTATAATCGCCAAAAGAAAATATTTCCATGAAACCGTACAAAATTTAATCACCTCCATGTTAAAACATGACACTGCATGCGGAGTGCAGTAGGAAGCACTTCATTGTAAAACACTTCAAAGTGCGAGGCAGTGCGTGAGGGTGGTATGTAACTGCGAGGTGAGATGAGAGTGAATAATGCGAGAAGCGAGGCAAGAGCGAGAGTGACTCATATGAGAGTGAGTATTTGTACTTCAGTACGTTGTAAGGTAAATTTCTTTATAACCCGGAGAGCTTTAAAAGTCACTACCCAGAACGGTACATTGAAAATAACAAATATGATTGAATTACTTACATAGGTTTCTCTTAAAGATTTGATTCCTCTCCCGCTGAATCATTTCAAATGAGACCTGACATTACATACGATTCATTACAACAGGAGTAACTTAAAAAGAGAAGACGATCTTTTCAGAAGTTTATTAACCTTTAAAAAAACATCTTTCTAAGAAAGAACTTGATCATTTTTTGTTCGTTTTCTCGCCCTTCAAATAATAATCATCGTTAATTAATTACTTTTTATATGTGAACACAACATGTCTCTGGCTGATTACTGTTTTTGTAATGCTTGAGCAGTAACAGTTTCATACAACAACACTATCAATGAATACAAGTTTAAAAAAATCCCTTTCGGTAGGGCTACAGGCTGAGGTAAATCTCGAAGGTTTTTTTGTTATTTTCAAAAATTCAAATCTCGCCTTATATGAGAGCTATTGAGAAACTATTTATTGTTTTGTAGATTATTCATCAAGAGCTGTTCAACGATACCCCACAAGACAGACAAACAGACAGACACACACACACACACATGTATATATATATATATACTCGCTTTGTTTCGCTTGGAGCGCTTTCTTTCGCCACCCAACTTCAGTGCTTTTGAGAGGATCCGCCTCCTTTATCTTAATCAAAATCTCTCTGCAGCACTACACCACCAAGGTATTCATCTGCATCCTCCCACGGGGGCTGCGCCCCCAAAGGGGAGGTTTGCCCCATTTATTGTAACCTACTCTTGGTCATACATCTTCAAAGAAAATTTCGTTTCTCTACCTTCAATGATTTGGAAATTGGATTTTTGGGGCGGCCATTTTGGATTCAAGTTGACGACTTTTTGAAAGTTTTGTTATATTGTTGTGACCTACTTGTGATGGTACATATTCAAGGTAAATTTCATTTATCCAGATCAAACGGTGTACAAAATGGGATTTTGGGCGGTATTTTTGGATCCAAGATGGCGACTTTTCCCAATGTTGTAATATTTCCCTAAACTACTCGTCATAATGCACCTTTATGCCAAATTTCGTATCTCTAGCTCAAACGGTGTGGAAAATGTTTTTAGGTCCGCCATTTTGGATCCAAAATGGCGTCTTTGGATACAGCAGGTAATATTTTAGTAACATACAAATGATAATGTATAGTAAATTACCAAATTTGATATTTCTAGCTGCAGCCATTTAGGCTGTGTATTCTATACAACAATGGGTTCGGCTGCCATTTTGAATCCAAGATGGCGACGTTTTCAACATTTCGTAATATTGTCTTGAACTACTAGTGACAATACACCTTTATGTCAAATTTCGTATTTCTAGCTCAAAAGATATGGAAAATAGATTTCTTACTTCCGCCATTTTGGATCCAAGATGGCGTCTTTGAACTGATTAGGTAACATTTTCGTAATCAGAAAGTGATGTTGTACCTTTATGCCAAATTTGATTTCAATAGCCCCAGCGGTTTAGGCTGTGTATTCTATACAACAATGGGTTCGGCGGCCATTTTGGATCCAAGATGGCGACCGATTTTGCTCATTAACGAACTTAACCGAGCTATTAAGCCAGAAATAACATATAAAAATTTGTTTCAAATATCTTCAAAATTATGGCTGCTAGCGTGTTAATATATATATATATATATATATATATATATATATATACTTTCATATCGTATCGATCTCAATAGGTATATTTTTCTTCGAAATCTACCTAACAAGGAAAATAATAGAAGATACGAAATTGTAGGGTATAAGAAAAATAAGAGACTATTTATAGTAGAACACGTTTTCGTAATTAGTGATCTCTGCATATAATCTGTGTTTGCTCGATCAATATTAAATAGTTGATAGCGAGGTTAAATACTAGATATAAGTACCAGCAGCGAAACTTTCGAGAGAATCAGTGGATTGTCAATATCATTATTTAACAAGTTATAAAAGTATTATATTTGTTAATCTCATCTGTTTGAAAATTTAAGAATTTTGAATTCCCGGCATGAGTACTATGGTGGATCGAAATCCCGCTTTTTTTTTTAAAAAAAAAATTAACATCGTGATAGGTTTCAAAAGTTGGAGAAAGAAGACCTTTTATTACTTCTCTTCTACGGCTTGCTCTTCCGGTTGCACATTTGTGTCAAAGTTTCGAAATTTCGAGAAAATTTGACTATTTTTAGGAAATGCAAAAATTGCCATCCCATTCCTATTCATAGCCGTACTGTATTGCAGTGTTAGACCGCGTACAGCTAGGAAAACGGGTGTGATAAGCGCTTTAAAAGTCTACAAATGACTGCAAAATATGGTGGACATCACCCAAAATGGAAGTTTTTTTTGAAAGGGGGGGGGGGGTAAGTTGCTTGCCAACTTTCGCAATTTGCAGTTGCAAATTCTTCCAGGTACATTCTGGGGACGTTTATATCTATTAGCTGGTTCACGTATGAACTACCCAGGACTCACCACGGGAAGTGGCTGCAAGTCAAGTCCCACCTGTGCTCACACCAACCATCCAACCATTGTGGACACAGTGTACATGTACACTGTACAGGTGGACAGTTACGCATAGCTACTAATATGTTATATAATTTCGAGATTTGCAGCGTAGTGAAACAAGGCAATAACTTGTCACCTCTTCTCTAACTTTGCGTTAAAATACGTGATTTCAAAAATAAAAGAGGACAAAAAGGGTCTTATTGAATAGTTTGAACCAACTGTTTGTATATACGGAGAATGTAAATTTAATAAAGGACGATATAGATGCAAAGTAACCCTGATGTCCTAGTAGAAGGTTTCGATGAGATAGGTCTACAGGTGGACGTAGAGGAAACAAAATAAATGATAGCAAACCGAAACAGAAAATGAAAGAAACAGAGACATAACAATTAAGAATAAAATCTTAGTAAAAGTAAACGAATTTAAATATTTAGGAGCATATGTAACATGCAAGAACGAGGTCAAGGAAGAAATAAATTGTCGCTTACCTTCATGCGATTCACGGTTCCATTCAGTCCAGAAAATCCTAACCTCGCGATTTATAACAACAAAACTCAAACTAGAAATATACAGAACGGCTATTTTGCATATGATATTTTACAGTTGCGAAAGATGGCGTAGGAACCTAGCAAGTGAATAAATTGCGTGTCTTGGTTTTAAGACAGATATAGATGCCGAAAGGAGACGAGACGACCGGAGAATGGAGGAGAACATGTAATGAAGAACTCCTTAGATTGTATGATTGAACCGATTTTTTAAAAAAAGAAATGAAATCAGGACGGTTAAGATGAGCAAGCTATGTAACTGGGATGGGGGAAAAACGCAGATTTTATTTTATTGAGGTTGGTAAGACGAAAGGAAAAGGGCCGTTAGGAAGACCGGGACGTCGCTGGATGATAATTTTAGAAGGCATTTTAGCGAGGATTTATGATGAAAACTGACTTGATGTTGCCCAGTATAGATTCCAATGGGGAAAGATTGTTACTGCGGCGATGAATTTGTAAGTCCCACAAGTCATAGTTAGTGATGGGAGTGCTCTAAGTGTAGATAATAATCAAAATATGGATTCAACGCGATGAGAAATTAGTAGTAAATAAACAAAGATGCAAATACCAACCGAGGAATACGAAAAATGCCATTTTCGGGGATGGTTATAGAATGAACACCAGGTGAGTTACAGAAAATTATGCTTATATACCTACGTATATGAAAGGATAAAGCATGCATCGTTTCATCAAAATCTGAGGTAAGGGTATGATGACCTGGTTGAAAATGATGCGAAAGAATAACCCTATTACTCCTCTCCCATAACTATTCTATTAGTGAAAATATGCTAGAATACGTTACATTAGAGCTCTAGTTTGGTGTTGTTAATCTTGTTGGAGGTACTGAACCCCACAAGGCACATACGCCCATGTATGTATTAGTGCTAAAAGTAAACCATACTTGAATTGCACATAAATCACTATGTTCAAAGAACAAAACCAACAAACCATGAATGTCACACAAAAACTAAAACATAGCTCAATGAATATTTACTGCAAGTCAATGGGACTTTTACTGTTGCCTTTCAGAGACAAGCTCAGAAAATGTGAACGGCAGTGTCACCCATTCATCGAGAGACTTTGCGAGCTCATCTAAGTGCATAGCTATTGCTTGTTTCGGTTCCCCGAGTACAGAAATGTCTCCGATACTAGACTCGTCTTTGATCTTACACAGTCATCCAGTAGGGAAAGTTTGTGATGTTATCGTTCTCTGTTCGTCGTTTCCATAACGGTAGCGTTTGTTGAAACGACTTCTGGTTTTCTTCCGCTTCGATGATGTTGACTCCACCACTTGCATCTGTGGGTTGAGATGATTGATAGCATCGAAGATGTTGGCCATGTACTCCATAATAAGAATGATCTCAGTATTTTATAAGCAATCTGCATGGTAATGTTTGTGCTCTCGTAAAAACAGGACTATTTCCACACGCATGCCCAAATCACGATTCAGCACCTTTCACCGGGATAACCGCCGAATGTTAGATTGGTACAGAAATACTTCGAATTCAGAGCTCATTTCATTACATAGCTCTTTGAAGATGCGGTGATTCAGAGCGCCATTTCACACATTCCACTATAATTTTTTAATACTTCTGCCAGTTTTGGAGGCAATGTTTTATTGCCAACGCATGCCTCTGCAGAACACAGCGCGTAACAATGATGCATGCATCGGTATTTACCATCGCACCAAAACCAGAATTTCGTCCGAGCATGTCTTGAGCTCCGTCCGAACAAATTGTAGAAGTCACATCGCACAAAAGATCGTTCTCTCTGAATAAATAATCCACAAGTTTCTTCACGTCGGCTGCCTTACTTTCTGTTGTAAGATGCTTACAAAATTAAAATCTTCCTTTACATCTTGCAAAATTCTATCTTTCACATAGCGCACAAACAACGAGCTTGCTTTGAAATTATCGGTGCTCTTCTCGAGTTAGACTAAATTTTGCTTGCGCTTGAAATCAGATCTGCAACAGCTTGAGCCAAGAAGTCATTGGTCATGTTATCTATTCTGCTGCGGATGGTGTCATTTGAAAGATGAAGACAACTTATTTTCAGCGTGATATTCCCCATCTTCAAAGCAGCTGGTTTTATGAGTATTTCACCAATGGTGTGTGGTTTTCCCTGCTTTCCGATCAGGTAGACTACTTCGTATGATGCTGTTAAGATCAGTTTGTCGATGGGTACAAAGCCGAGAATAGGCAGAGTAGC
>JAGDQP010024884.1:0-16157 GCA_022664845.1 Lepisma saccharinum
ATATATGGGTGTGTGTGGTTGGGTTTGAAAACCGAAAAATAGGAGAAAAAATTAAGCATATACGAGTATGCTTGCTTTCAAATGCATTAAAGTGTGACAAATACGGTATTTTTACCCAAGGTCTAGGCAGCTCTAAATTCAGCTATAAAAGGCAAGATGCCCTAGAACAGGGGTGGTCAACTTCTTTCTGTACGAGGCCCAATATATGATGAGTGGTAGCGTAACAGGCCGCACACTTTTAGACAGAAATTAAATAAAAGGAAGCTCGGTATTTTTTCAAGGAAATAGTTATTTACATTTAATTACTATCTTTGTTAAGTCATTTTACTACTTGATTGCAAATATACGTTAAATTTAATCTGAATAAATATTTGTGCTTTTTAACATGTGATACAACTTTTACATGAGACAGTGAGTGACGTTAATGTAAAGCAAAAAGTTCACGAAAGTCAATTTTCAGTGGTGGTGATATTCATATCAAATCCTGAAAGGTTGTCAGTCAGTCGAATTGTTTCTGACGACTTAACCGCCCTTATAGTTGACGAAGTGCATTCATATGTGTATGCGCTTCCAAACATAGATGCAATTCTCAAGCTGAAATCACTCAATGCAGGATATTTTCCAAATATCAGTGTCTATCTCCTCCCTTGGCTGGTAAAAGAGGCTGTCTTGAAGGTAACTCTAATTGAATACTACTATCTTGTTGCTCTCGAATGTCGCATTTTCGATTAAAATGAGCACCTTTTCCCGATTTCCATTTTCGCTCTCTTTACTAGTAATGAAGTTACCGTATGATAGCGGAATTTGAATGACCCTGTATAATTACTATAGTTTTTATCTATACGGCCCGCGGACCTGCTGTTGGCCACCTATGACCCAGAAGAAAATCAAACTTCGTATTCGCCTGTAAAATGTTAATAATCACATTTATGGCATATGAGTTACCGGTATGAATCTGGGATAGCACATGTAGAATTACAATTCTTATCAGGTCACCTTCCATTTTTATAGCTCAACTTAAGACTGACTATAAACTTTGATAACAAAATTCTTTTCTTAACTTTTAGTATAATTTTGAAAAGCAAGTATACTTGAAATTAGTAAAGATTGATGTAGACTCTCTCACGAATATAACGAAGCAGACATTGCAAAAGAAAACATCTCTTGACATCATATTCTGACATTTTACATATGATTAGACCAATTTATTTATTATCCATACACGCTACTCTCACGTAACTCAACTCACTGATAACAACTTAGGGAAAATATTTCAGACAGTGAGCCTCGGACAAGACTTTACGATCTGATATAATGCGATTTCCTATGATTCACTCAAGTAACGGCTGGCGCGTCTTTGTCTACATCAGTTTATTTTTATCGAACGTTCACAATAGTTTACAAAGGAAAATAGCGACGATGAGTGGCTTCGATCCTAAGACCTTAAGTACTGAACGCTAGCACTTAGACTACAGGGTCATGGCTTCTTCGGTTTTCTTTTTCAATAGATCTGTTGTTGCTTGCATACACATATTAACGTCGTTTATTTTCTTCTCCTTTTCTTAGTTTCTATTTTGTCCGTCTCATTACCATACATTAAGACGCTTAGAATATATCGGAATCTCTTTGACATAAATTTCCTCTTTTATTTCTCCCAGAGTAACCAAAAAATTAACGACAAAATACATGATGTGCGTGTACTGTGTTTGACTGAAGCTTAATTTTTCATACCGAGATTAGTTCTCAATAATCTCACCACAACTGCCATATTTACAATACAAAAGCGAGCTATTAGAATTATGGCACGTACTAAACCAACAGAACTTTGCAGGCCAATCTTTAAAAAGCTTCGTATACTTCCAATGCCTTACCAGTACATTCTCAACATACTTGTATTTGTTAAGAAACACCTTGAAGTTACGCTAAATTGTGTAGATCAACACAGCTATTTTACTAGAAATACAAGTAGAACAATTACTGTAAATAACTATCAACAGAGTTTCCAAGACTTGTACAAAGGCTGCTCAAAGCATATTGCATCCTCTGGTGATAATTTTAGAGGTGATAAAGTCATTTGAACACAATTACTTGTTTTCTTTACTACAAAACACAAGTTTGGTTTCTTTATGGGCAGACCTTCTAGATATAACTTCTCCTTAGTGGAACACCGTACTGTATGAAAAGAGATGCAAATACACTGGTATTTTTCTATATAATAAGCTTTCTAATCATTTAAAGACTCAAAACACACTTAGTAAATTCAGAAAACAACAACAGACATTTTTGTTATCTCATTGTTTTTATTCAGTCAAGGAATATACGGAGTGTTATTTTCCGTAAATGTTATATTAAAAATATATATACAGAGGGGACGAAAGGTAAAATGTCAGTATTGTAATGTATATATCAGTATCAGAAAGGTGTTATACTCCACAATTGCTGTACGTATGATGTAATTATTTGCTTTTTTTTTTTAATATTTTTATATTCTTTCTGTTGTTTTGTAACATCTTAAGTTTTTATATTACTGTATTTTATTTTGCATTCATTTATTTCTATATGTATAGTTCTCTATGTAACAACATTGTTTCTGACATGTTCTACACATGCCATGCTTGTTTGTTTTATCGCCAACAGAATGCAATCTATCTATCTATTATTCATGGCCGTGTGATAATTAGAACGGTAACCAGACACATGAAAGTGAAGTTTGAAGGTTTTCATAAATTCCTTGCCGTCGTCTACGGGATGCGGCTATTTTTCAAAGCTGTGGTTGCTGACACATTCTCCTACTACCATGCCAATTTTCAGCTTGTTACTAATTTGTTCCTTTCTCAACATCTGTACTAGTTTACTGAAATACTGTACCATAATTGAATTCAGTTTATTTTATGGTCTTTAGGCTGCTAAGGCTCAGGTCGGGATAGTGTGTGGGAGAGGATTTCAGACGGTAGACGGCCAGGCCCTATTTTGTAGGTACCATCCCAGCATTTGCCTGGTGTGACTGAGGAAAAACACTGGACAAAATTCAGTCAGGATGGTCGGCCGCTGGGATCCCAAGACCTACCAAATGCTAAGCCAACGCTCTATCACTGAACCACGTCCGCTCGGTCACTATATCATACGATACTATACCATATACATAAGGCTTCTTGACAAATAGCCAAATCACCATACGTTTCAGCACTCGAAGGTCGAGTTGTGAAAAGGAGTCTGCTAACCCTCATGAACTTAAAGAGTCCTAGATACAATATACATCTCCAATTACCATTAAATGTAATCTAAAAATGTTACTTACTCCTCATATAGTTTCATAAAAAATATCTTGCTAATATTGGGTAAAAAAACGGTAGTTACAATGTAAAAGGAAAAATAACATAAAACAATGATATTAAGAAATAAATTTATTAGTGTTTTTTTTTTTAGCAAATTGTAAATAATTTCATTACAAACATCTTAACAAAAATATATTCAATAAAGATAAGTATATAACTTCTATCTCAAGATTAAAAAATATACAATGTTAAATTCTTATAAAAATCACACCTATAAAAAAAATCTTACAAATATGAGTTACTTAACACATCGTTACTTGATATTGGCAGTGGTCTTAATTTGACTTTTAAGAAAGCAATTCATTATAAGAGATCTTTTATTATTGTAATCTATGTGAAAATATGTCATTTTAGAATAGCAATAAACCTTTGAACCAGTCATATAATTTGATATGCAGCAGCTTAAGCTACAATAAGTTACAACTAGGTTATATTAGGTTGCATTTTGTTATGTGAGATTTGCTTAAGCTAGCTGGTTAGTTTTTCATGTTGCCGTAACGTAACTTTAAGTTGTTAGATTTTATTACGATAGGGCGTACATTTGTTCGTTAAGTTTGGCTATAATAAGTTAATTAGGTTGCCCATACTATAGTACAGCCATGGATTAAATGTGAATTTAACTACGTTCGATGTTTGTTTTTTGCGAGCCGGAATAATTGTTTTAGCTTGCTTATATTTCTAGTAAAGCAATGTGATAAATTATCAGTTACAGAGAATTGCTGAATTCAAGATTTGAATATAAATTTGTAATGTGGAACTATCTGTTTAAACTTTGTAGTTTCTTCATAGGCAAAGTGCAAGTATGTTTGCAAGGTCATTTAAGTTATCAATGGAATATTTGTATTACCTGTATGTTTTGGTCCAACGTTGTTTAATCTCAATTTTAGTGGAAACGAGAAGCAGATGCAGGCATATGAAGTTAATATTTTATTTCACAGAACCTTTAGTGCAATGATGTGTCGATACACTGTTCTGTATGAGTTTATTTGTAATGGCTGATCAATCCTTAGATAGGAAAACAGTGACGAGACTTCAGTAAATAGATGGCGAGGTTAAATGCTTTTGAAAATTCAGATAAACTTTAAATTATGAATATTTCTTTCAGAAAGCAATTTTATGTATAAAATAATTTTGATATTTATTGTGAAATTGTGTTTTTGCTAGACCTCTATTGTAAACACTTTCAGTGAAGCTTTAAATGATTTTTTACAAACGACTAAGTTGTATATGTTACAAAGGGAGTTATATGGTACTACTTGGTAACTGTCATTGGATTCCTTTGTATTATATTAATACATCATATGCGGCATTTGTCGTGCAATTAAAGTTCTTTCGTCAAATACCTTGTTTAATTTGGGTCATGACCGCAGGAGTAAACTCTCTTAGTCTGTCTCAAAACTTACTATTATAGCCCGGAAGTTCTTGGCAGGAGTCTATCATCGCTGTAGCAGTCAATTACATTTACGATCGAACCCCATCGAGAAGAGATTACCCTGAGATCTACAAAATAACGAGGCGCTCTAGACTGAGAAGTATACAATTTCATGATGACGACCGATCGTGGGGCTATGAATTCTGACTTTGCTAGTGACAGTAATGAAGAAATGGAACAAAGTCGAAGAGATCGATTTCTTTCGGAAAGGACAGGAATGGATGATATCAGAGAAGTAACAGATCCCAGCAGGAATGATGATGATAGTCAAGTTAACATAAGTGTAGCTACGAGTCAAGTAGAAATTTTGAAGAGATGTTGAATATGTTAATGAAGCAATGGGATCAAAGACAAATCGAAAGCAAAGAAAGATTAATAAAGAAATGGAAGCAAAACCAGATTGAAGGAGATGATGATTAATGAGGAGATTGGACCAAAGACAAATGGAAAGGGAAGACACACAAATGGAGAAATGGGAACAAAATGAAGTAGAAAAAGAGCGTTTGCGAGATACTGACTTGGTTAATTCTCAAAAGGAGATAAAAGATGAACTATTAGGACATTTTGATAAATTGGATGTGATATTACAGACACCAATGTTGGAGCAAAGTGCAACTACAGAAGAAATGAGAGGTATCGAGGTTAAATCTATGGCAAAAGGTATTTCAGAAGAAGGAGTTGGTAATGGGAATATTATCTATCGTAGTATGGAGATGAACAGTCAAATAAATACTAATCTCTATGATCGAAATGGAATGGAATATGAGAGCCAAATACACGATAAGATATGTGGAAATACTAGTAAGCAATCGGGAATAAGTACCGATAATCTGAAAGAATGTGGTTGGAGAAAGGATTTCTAGATAAAGACAAAAAGGGGAAACAGAGAAATTAAATTTCGAGAGAAAACTGAAAGAGCAAGTGGTCAAACGAACTGAAGTGTCGAGGGTTAATTCTACAGTAACACAAAATGATATGTGGAAGGTGACAACAAGGTCCTTAATATGCAATGAAGTATGTGTTGTTAATGAGTCGAAGATCAAAGAAACAATGGTGTTAGTCGAAAGAACTGTTGAAGAGATAAGGACAGTACAATTGCAACAGATGAATAATGAAACAATGTCCTCGGAATTTAATGAAGGTCGGAGGATAATCACGCAAGTATCAGATCAAGGGTCGAAACCAAAAGTATTGATTAACAACAAAAAGTAACGTAAAGGAAGAAAAAGAAAGAAGAGATGGGAACATAAAAGGGTGAAGGGTGATGAAGTGGGAAATGAAGGTGGAAAGGTCAAATGGGAAGAAAAGGTTAAAGCAACTAATAAAATAGAAAATGCAGAAATGACATGAAGGTGTAATAAACAACGTACAAGAGAGGAGGAACAACTTATTTCACACGACAGTGAGACGGAGCATAGCGAATATTTTAGACCAGTGTGGTCCAACCTGCGCATGCGACCCTCTTATTTATTTTGTTGCCACTTGCCCTTCTTACTGGATAATAAATATTAATTAAACATTTGGAAAAAAATCGTAGACCATTAAATAACAATAAACAAAATAAAACAGAATAAATAGTATTTGTGCAAAACAGTCGTTAGGATGCGAACTAGCTGGCGGCGTTCAGTAAAATTCAAGGACATACCATCAGCAGTGTTGGCAACAGCAATTCAATACAAAGTGACCAATGCTAAACATTATTTTCTTCTCGCAGGGCATACAACAAAGCAGATTTAGCGGGAAACCGCTGACATTGGCAACGCTACTCATCAGATGGTAGTTTCTTTCTCTTTCATTCCCAGAGATGGCAGCACCTTACAATCTTCATTTCTCCTATAGCGGTAACTTCGATAATAAGCTTCATTCTTCGACCGTTATAATCCGTGGAGTGCATGCTTCTATTTTCACTTTCATTCAGTACTACCTAAAATGGCGGAACTACAGAAACGGCGTGTTGAAGATGAGAAACGACAATTTCAATCAGTTGAAGATGAGAAACGACAATTTCAATCAAAGTGGCAGGAAAGGTACTTTTTACACGCTTTATATTAACTTGCTCTGTAATCATCTCTGGTACAAATCTTGTAATTGATTTTTAACTCACTTCCCAACATCCGATTTCTTTGAAAATTTGTAAATTTGCTTGCTTCCGATGACAATATAATATTCAATCATTAGATATACAACAAAATAATCCAGTTAAATGTAATTAATTAATTAAAATAATTCGAAATTATCCTTAAATACACGCAATGCCGCAACTATTTTGTGAAATGTGGGTTGCCTGTCTCGCAGGGAGTTTAATATTCATCTATTATACATAAAAATTAATTTTAAAAGGATTATTTTTTTAAAAAAAAAACACGCTATTTTAAGATGGACTAAAAAGTAAAAAATAATAAATTGAATTAATCTTATGAATTGGAAAATAAAAGCGTGGGTGCTCTTGCTTACCTTATCATAAAATCATAATATCTAAGAGCACCCACACTTTCATTTTCCAATTCATAAGATTAATTCAATTTATTATTTTTTACTTTTTAGTCAATCTTAAAAAAGCGTGTTTTTTTAAATTAATATTTTTGTTGAATATAATGGAAAACCACAGTGAATCTGTCCTCAAGTCTTAAGTGTATCGAAGGAGTATGATGTGAGTAGACATTATACCAGCTTGCATAAATCAAAATACGACCAATACCAGGGAAGTTCCAGGAGTTGTGTTTAATGATTTGATGCTGAAACTAACTAGACAGAAGAATATCTTTCAGCAACCATCAAACACTGCTGGTCTGAAGGCATCTTATGAAGTATGTTTAGAGCTAGCTAAAAGTAAAAATCTTTTAGGGATGGTGAGCTCATTAAAAGATGTGCTGTAAAAATGGCATCTTCATTTGGAGATAATAAGATGGCTAAAAATTTGAAACAGTGTCCTTATCTCATCAGACAGTAAGTAGAAGAATTAATGATATGGGTAGTGACGTTTCACGTACTCTCAAGGACATTTTGGAAAAATGTGAATTTTACTCTCTAGCTGTACACGAGAGCACAGATATAGGTGACATCAGCCAGCTCTTTATCTTTGTCAGAACAATAAACGAATAATTTGAAATTCCTGAAGAACTGTTGGAATTAAAATCATTAGAAACCAGCACCAAAGGTACAGACATATTGAACGACTGGATAATGTTATTTTTAAACATGGAGGTTTTGGGAAGTGCTCTGGCATTGCAACAGATGAAACTAAAGCAATGGTTGCTAATAGAACTGGGTTAGTAGGACTGTGTAAAGAAAAAGGCATACAGTGTTTGTTTTTCCACTGCATTATCCACCAGGAGGCTCTCTGTGGAAAAGGCTCAGTGAGACAACGAAAACTGTTGTAAATACTATAAATTTAATAAGGGGAAGCAATAAAGCCCGCAGATACAGAGCAATTATTGCATTCCTGGAAAATTTGGAAGCTGAGTATGGTGACATTTCATTGTACTGTAAAGTGCGCTGGCTAAGTGCTGGAAACTGCCTGCAACAGTTTTTTGGGTTGAGGAATGAAATTCTTGCTTTTCTTAGAAATGAAAATATTGGGCATGCGTATCAAGAAAAACCGGAAGAAATCCAGTTTTTAAATAATCTTGCTTTCCTGACAGATTTAACATCCCATCTAAATGCTTTAAACCTGAAACTACACGGCAGAAAACAAAATATCTCCCAGCTTTATGGACATATTTAGGGATTCCACAAAAAAACTTGATATAATGCAAATTGCACTGAAGGCAAATAATGCAGCACACTTCTCATCTTGTCAACAGATAAAAGAAGAAGAAGAAAATGACACAAATTTTAGTATATTTCATGAAATAATAACTGATATCAAGAAATAGTTCTACGACAGATTCCAGGATTTTGACTCCCTAAAACCAAAACTTGCACTGTTCAATAACGCCATGGAGACTGAAGTGAGTGAGGTGCCCTCCGACCTTCAAATGGAAATTTGTGATCTTCAGGCAGACCCATTCTACCAGAATAAAAAGTGTGATGTCCCTGAAAACTTCTGGAAACTCATTTCTAAAGAACGTTTCCCCAAACTGCTTAATTTCTCTCTGCAAATGTTATCACTATTTGGCAGTACATATGTGTGTGGAAGTGCTTTTTCTGCTCTCAAACAAATTAAATCAAAAACGAGAAATCATTTTAAAAGTGCTTCACTGGAATCGAGCCTGAGACTTTGCCTTACTGAACATACAGTGGGCATTGATAAACTTGTATCAGAAAAGCAGTGTCAATCATCCCATTGATTTCTCGACTGCAAAATAAAGTGATATATTAAACTAGTGAGTTATATGACATCTAACCTAACCTAACATATATAATTCGTTTTCTTTCTTTAATGTCTCTGACCCTCAGTTTCCTATACTAAAGTTTAATTGGCCCTCGGGTAACTACAGGTTGAACCACAATGTTTTAGACCATGGTCGAGAAACCCTCTAGGTCTGGATTTTGAGATGGGCGAAGGACAAAAGGGAAGTGATGATGAGATTCAAGAGGTTGACTATAAGAATTTGAATTTAGTACCCGAATATCTATCGAGTATATACAATGTTCTGGGTAGAGAAATGGAAATAACTACAGGATGTCAGCAGAACAGAGTGAAGTCAGTTTTTCATCACTGTAAAGAGTCGATGGGTACAGATGTTAAAATGGTAAGAGTGTATCGTCGACGGACAACAAGGAATAGAAGGATTAAGGATAAAGCACAGAGACTACAGTTAATAAGAGCCTTGCGGAAGATAGAGGAGAGAGAAACAAATGGTTGTTACACAGATTAATCATAAAAGCAATTATGAGGCAGTATTTAAGATGTATGAGGAACAAGAGAAAAAACTGTTGAGAAAGCATAACAAGACGACAAGAATCTTGAAGAAGCGTAAGATAAAGTAAAATTGAATGATTATTTGATTAGGTTAATATGGTTTGCCATGTGTAGCATTATTATTTAACTGTGTAGTAATAATGTGTAGCATTATTATTTAACTGTATGAAAGTTATGGATTATTATTTGATTACGTCGATATGGTATGCGTCGTTGAGCATCATTCTTTTCAGTTCTAAGTAAGTTAAATTAAGTGAGTTTTGTTTTTTTGAAGAGGATAAAAAAGGGAATTATTCGAAACTACTGTTAGTATAAAAAATTCTAATCTAAAAAAAATGATATTCTATTGTAATTTTTCTTTTTTTTTATCTCCAGCTGACAGGCATATGATATGCAGCAGCTTAAGCTACAATAAGTTACAGCTTAGGTTATATTAGGTTGTATTTTGTTGTGTGAGATTTGCTTAAGCTGGCTGATTAGTTTATTTTGAAATTGTATACTTATCAGTCAAGAGCGCCTCGTTATTTTGTAGACCTCAGAGTAATCTCTTCTCAATGGATTCGATCGTAAATGTAATTGACTGCTACAGCGATGATAGACTCCTGCCAAGAACTTCCGGGCTATAATAGTAAAGTTTTGAGAGCTACCAAGAGTGTTCACTCCTGCTGTCATAACCCAAATTAAACAAGGTATTTGACGAAAGAACTTTAATAGCAGGACAAATGCCACACATGATGTATTAATATAATACAAAGAAATGTAATGACATTTCTATACAGTACTAGTACCATATGTATTCCCTTTGTAACATATACAACTTAGTCGTTTGTAAAAAAAATCATCTACTGGTAAAGCTTCACTGAAAGTGTTTACAATAGAGGTCTAGCAAAAATACCATTTCACAATAAATATCAAAATTAATTTATACATAAAATTGCTTTCTGAAAGAAATATTCATAATTTAAAGTTTATCTGAATTTTCAAAAGCATTTAATCCCGCCATCTATTTACTGAAGTCTCGTCACTGTTTTCCTGCCTAAGGATTGATCAGCCATTACAAATCAAGTCATAAAGAACAGTGTATCGACACATCATTGCACTAATGGTTCTGTGAAATAAAATATTAACTTCATATACCTGCACGTGGATTAAGTTTCATATTTTAGTCACACTTTTGATAGATCAGATTGAACAGATAACAGACGAATGCAAAGAAATAGTGATCACATTCTTACTGTCTGTATGGCCTTACATTCAACGCCTCAATTCAGAAATAAATATTATCAAAATGCACTGGTTGTTCTTTGAACACGGAATGTTGGTCAGTATATTTATATTAATATAAATAATGTAAACGTTAAAAGGTATGCGTATTAAAGAAACTAAGTGAAACTATTGATGAGATCAACTAAAGCGTAGTGTTTAGAAAACGTTTGATATAATGAAAGAATAATCTTTGGAACTGATAGATGACTTGATGTCAGATACTTTTTCAGAAAGATTTACAGGTTGTAATTTACAACAACAAAGGAAGAGTTTCGAAAAGACCGTAAATTGTCCCCTCTTTAATTTATATTGTTAAGCGAATTGCCTTTAAAGGGAAGTAATAACATCGAAAAGATTATACTTGAGCTGCATGTGCTATCACGTTTCTACTAATGTATATTATTAGGAAACCACATGGCGTAGAAGTAAAACAGAAAGCTTTCCAACACTATCATTTGTTATAGGTATCCTATTCTACATGAAAAAGGCAAAGTTTCCTTCATTTCTATCACTCTAATCTCTTGCGGAGGCTGCGTCCAGCAAACGTCGTAGCTGATCGCACAGCCTTGCCTACTGTAAATTTGACCTTTGTCGTAACTTCAGTATCTTATCTATACCTGCGAGTCAGAATCGCGTATGTCCAATTTCGCCCAAAACGTGATTTGTAGCTTTGAACACTGTTCGGAAGGCCTCACATAAAGGTTGCATGATACTAGTTGTAAATATGTTAAATAACGTAAAAAAGTAAGTCTATTGTGTAGTTTGTTCATTTGCTTTCTATGTGAAAGCAACTGGTTTTATGTTTTTTTCGAAAACAAAGATTTGTGACTTACGCGGTTCTGGCTCTCAGGTACAAATATTATGAAGGTAATATGTGCACAAGAGCCAATAAGTCTCATACCACCTTTGCACTGACAATATTAAGTCAGTATATAGCAGTGGTTTATATTGGATCCAAAGATCGTAGTTTGGAAGACGATTGTATTTTCATCCTTTGGTTCTTTATGCACAAATTGTTTATAAAGAAGTACATTACTCAAATATTCATCAGTACAGACTTCAGGTGTTTCAGCTGCTATAGTCCTAATGTCAGACCATGTAATTATTGGAAAAAATCTTAAATCATTTTTAGGGGAGTCTCGACACCTCTCCTATTTCGAAACATTTCCTTTCTCTCAGAATTTTCTGTCTTTATGAGGTTTTCGCCACAGGACCTTCTACCAATTTACTGTACTCGAAAATAGAAATAAAACAGTCAATCATAATTTTTATCTGAATTACATCGGGAAAGTCTGCTGATACCTATTGGACAATTTTTCCCGAAAGTTTGGCGAAGTATAGAAGTTTGTGCGTCAATCTCCCCCCCCCCCCTCTTCTCCAAAAAATGCAGTCTTGTGAAGAACACCGTTCCGATTTTATTTTGAGACACACAAAACCCAATCTTATAACAATTCAGAAAAATTCGTAAAAACACTTCTTGATAAATGTATAATATTGCAGTAATGAACGCTTTTTAGAAGGGAGAAGAAACAGAGAAAGAAAAAAAGACAGAAGATTTAGAAACTGTCACACAAGTTACACATAAAAGATTGAGAAGAAAACTATTCACTCAGTTTGTATCGCATTACATACGAGTTTTGAGTAATGTATCCCTTCTCAAGAATAAGAAAAATCAAAACGTATACACGAAAGATACAGTCCCTTAAATTTTAAGACACGCCTAAAAGATTAAGTTTATCAAATGACTGCATTCTACTTCCTGTCAAGTTGAAAATTAATGAATTGGGGTACTGAAAAGAAAAAAAGTGATAAAACACACACAAAAAAAGCTTTCGTTTTATATACGTTGATTGCTTTTCCGATCCATGTCCTCACTTTCTTTCGAAGAGGGAATGTTTTAAATAATATCGCCCGAAGTCATTGATTTACACAACTAGGCAACAATACTAATACTAGCGACAAGTTCGAAGTCAATCATCAGCAACTCGTATGTATCTGGACAGAGAGTGCCTTCACTACGTCATGGCTTTCTTCGCGGGCGATGAAAACACAGTGTTCGCTGTGGAGTGTTAGAAGTTTGCATGTATGCATGCACTGCAGTGTTGGTTTGTGCCGCGTAACATTGGAACAAGAAACTATCACCATCACAGAGTTTAACTACCTCGTCTAAAGCTCGCCCGTCTTCACCCTGTGCTTTTCTTTCTGTTTGGGAAGAGACAATTTTATATGTTAATATAGAGGCTTCAGCTAAGTGTTTAGTGTGTGTGGTAGGGTAGTGAATACTATTACAACATATAATCTGCAGAAGCACTATGCTACTCATAGTAGTGAATATGAAAATTATAATGGAATAGATTGTGGTATTACCGTAGAGCAAAAACTTATGAATGAGGATATGCAGGAATGTAAAACGAGTGAATCGGTTATACGTCTTAGTTTAAAATCATCCTTTTAATAATACGACAAATGGCACCATTTACAGACAGTGAATTTGCGAAAGAATGTATAATTAATTACTGCAGCCGAGGAAATATGCCCTGAACATGTACGAGTGTTTGAAGATACTAGTTTATCATCGTTCACGATATGATGATCTTGCCATGAATGTACAAGAACGGTTAGTGGAAACAGAAAAACATTTCATATGATATTCTTTGGCAATAGACAAGATGTATGGCGATACGGCGCAGTTAGAGTGATTTTTGTGAGAGATGTGGACATCAACTTTCAGACCATGGAAGAAATGTTGGATTTGGTCTCAATAACAGGTACTACAACAGGTTTAGATATATTCAAGTGTGTGGAAGAAGCTTTAGAAAAAGTTGGGACTTTCGTGGAACAAAGCTACATCAATCGCGACAGATGGTGCTGTTCCTATACGTAGTAGAACTGGTCTCATAGGGCGTGCCAAAGATAAAATTAAGGAACTGAATCTTCATCAAAATATAATACCTATTCACTGCATATTGCGCCAAGAGAATTTGTGCGCAAAAAGTATGCAACTGACAAACGTGATGAATGTTATAAAAATGACTAATTTCATTGAAAGTGGTGCGTCACTGCCAATTTAAAGAACTTTTCGATGAATATAATAGTCAATTTCACGATTTATTATTACTGTGAAATGTGTGGTTAAGCAAAGAGTGGAAAGGTATTTGAGTTAAGGGAGGAAATAGCATTATTCTTAGAGGAATAGAATTAATGTTTCCAAACTTCGTAATTCAAAGTGGATTTCTGATTTGGATTTCTCTGTAGATATCGTAGGACACTTGAATGTACTGAACCTCGTTCTCCAAGGTCACGGACAAATGATCACACAACTGTACGACCATGTGAGGGTGTTCTAACTGAAAATTTTGTTGTGGGAACAACTAATCCAGAATGACACTTCTCACTTTCGAACATTGTCATCTGTGTATCAATATCTGGACTTCGACGAATACACCAAAATATCATGTGTACTGCGTAGTGAGTTTGATTAATAATTTCAAGCTGTAGAACCAAATTTGATATTTATTTCCACTCTTGTCTCTGTGGATGTTGAAAGTGCTCCTCAAGAGTTCCAATTAGTACTTATTGATTTGCAATATGATCAAGAAATGAAAGACGCATATCACATTAAAAGGACCTACAATATTTTATGTGTAGTTTCTCCAAGCCCGATTTCCACGATTACACAGACAAGCTGCTTGTATGTTAAGATCGATGTACATGTACGAAGAGTTCTTTTTGTTAATGAACCAATGCAAACATGACAACCAAAATCAATTATCGGGTTCACTTACATACATGGCCGCCGCAACAGCAAAAGTTACCAGAGAAAATACCTACCGGTATTTCACACGTTTTAGAAGGATGAAATTTTTAAAAAAACTTCCTTGTATTTTTTTTTTTTTTGTTAAGAAGGTGAAACAAGCTCCAAAGAACTGCAGTAAACGGGCAACTATTTGCACGATGGGGGGAACAAATGAGAAGCGAAACGCGACTGTGAAGGGAAGTAGTTCTCGTAGCAATGACCCGTATGTAAAAGATACTGGACTAATCGATGCAGTTGTCCGAAGTGTGGGGAAGAAATTAAAATAAGCAGAAGAGGTAATTTTTATACATTTAAATGCGAAAGAAGGATCCATGGAGAGAAGTGCCGTCAAAGGGTTTCAGCTGTGAAAGGGTCATTTTTTGAAGGATCAAAACTACTTCTGCAGAAAGTGCTATGTTTCATTTTGTACTGGTGTATTCTCCCATATCCAAGATATGAGATAACTGCAAAGAGTTGAAGTGTTCAAGTGAAACAATTGCCGACTGGAGTAGTTATTGTCGCAAAGTATGTGTTCACTATGCAGTAGTGAACTCGACGAAAATAGGTGTTAGTGTAGTAGTTGACGTAGATGAAGCTACGTTTGGGAAACGGAAATTTAATAAGAGTGGTCGTGTAGGACAGTGGGTCTTTGGAGGTGTGCCAAGAGGAGGTAGTTCATTTTTTTTTTTTTTTTTTTTTTGGTACCCGTTGAGAAAAGAAGCGTTACTTCATGGAACAATTGTGATTTCTGATTGTTGGAAGTCTTACGAGTGCTTGGAGGGCGAGAGTTTCAAGCATTTCAGAGTAAACCATTCGATAGAGTTTGTGTCAACTGCTGCCAGCGGTGAAGTTCATGCGAAAAACCTGGAGCTAATGGAACACGATGTTGTTAGTGTTCATACACAAATAATAGAATCAGCTTGGAGAAATGTACGGTACTCAAGCCCCGCCCTAGGCAAGAAAGACCATTTCCAAGCTGAGTACGTATTCAAGCATTCAACCCTAAAGCGTGACGTTCTTCACAAGTTCCTACTGGCGATCTCTCAAGTATACCCACCGACACAACAAGGGAGCAGTGAGTAGAACCTTTATTCTTGTAGAGAGTTTTAGGGATATCTCAGGTGTCATACTATTCACCTTCCGAACTCCATTTTACGACGTCTATTGTTTATTCCAAATCATTTACTACTCAGATAGTTGAGTGCATCATGTTTCTTTTTTTGATGCACAGTGAGAAAAAACGACGACCTGGCAACCCTCAAGCATACCTCAGTCTCCGCCCGGGCAGCGGGCCACACAGTTATTATGTCATTGGGCAATGTGTTGACGATAGAGCATTGGGAACTTTCAGATGTCGCTTGCATTCTGAAACGGTGTCAATACGCTAGATTGTGGGAAATCGCCTGGTTCTCTCATTGCAATTTGCTTCACAAATAGTTACTTATGATTTCATAACAATCCTTT
>JAGDQP010024885.1:0-27453 GCA_022664845.1 Lepisma saccharinum
GCAACAACCTTAAGGTTAAACTTTAACCAGCGGATCTGCCACAAGGTGACAAAATCTAACACTTGGAGCACGTTAAACTTTAAACATTGGATCTGCCGCAAGGCAACAAAATCTAACAGTTGGAGCACGTTAAACTTTAAACATTGGATCTGCCGCAATGCCAGTCTTATCTTTGAATACATGTCAGCAAAACAGTTAAATTCATGTCAGTTAATTAATTGTTAATCAAACTAATGTAATTACTAAATATATTTATTTGTGTCATATTCAAAGGTACTTGAAGTTTTTTGCATTCATATCAATTATCCCAACAGCCCGAGCTGGATAAACGAATTTCTCCACCCTTTGTTTTTTTTCTTCAACTAAATTGGCGTTGGGCCCTAGGCATTGACTTTATTATATCCACTTGTGGCTTCGGTTACAAATTAATTTTTTTTCTTGAACTCTTTTTTCTTCAACTCTTTTTTGCCCCTTTTCTTTTCAAAACTCATTAATTTTTTCTATATTTTCTTTTTGGCCTTCAGGTGCAATACGCTTCTGTGTTCCTACCCAGGGAAAGGGACGAGAAGCAAGGGTTGTGAGTAACAAAAATAATTAGCGAGCTGTCAATCCCCGTAATAAGTTTTTACCAAAACAATTAGATTTTAATTTATGCACTACATCCGTGTGTCGACGCTACTAAGGATATATTGATTTCCCCTTCCTTTCCGTTTTAAAAATTTTCAAATAGTGCGTTTTCAAAACTCTTGCAGGATGGTCTTGGTCTTGCAGGTATGGTCTTGGTCTTGCACCCGTTGGTCTTGGTCTTGGTCTTGCATCGGTATCCCTGCTCTTGGTCTTGGTCTTGTATCCAAGACCAAGACTCTTGCGCTCATCACTACACGCTTCTACTAAGACATCGGTGTTGCTTTGTAGTACATCTATATCGTCCCCTATTAAATCTACATCGTCCGCGTATACGAACAGTTGATTCAAACCATTCAATAATAATAATAATAATAATAATAATAAAATTTCCTTTACTTCAACAGAAAAACATGTGTATAAAATTGCAGGAAATATTTGATACATGGGAAGAAGTAAGACTTATTAGGAACGGTCTGCATAAACAATTTCCTGTTCCAGTATTTGACTTCTCTATCAAAGTTTAGAGCAATTTCGCTGAATAGCTTATTTTTAGTTAATTTTGAACGTGCTAAATTAAAAATTCCCGTTCACTGTAATATCACCATACCAGCTTACATAAAACCACAAAATTATATACTGTAAAATGGTCCAATCATATATCTGTCCAAGAAAAAGTCACTTGATATTATTTATATGAGAACACAACGGACTGATACTAAATTCTGGCATTCTATCACTACAAATAAGCACTCAAATTATTATTATATATATATGGGTTGTAATTCAGCAAATTTTGTTCTTGCACGTTTATTAAAAAATAATAGTTTACTTTGGCTATGCTTGTTGATAACTCATAATTCGTGAGTTACAGTGAATTCTGTCTCACTGATTGACAAAAATTCCGAAAAAGGATTACCGTTTTGAAGAATAGATTCAAACAATACAATGTGTATAATAAAATTTTGAACCGTAACAACATAAAGAGACGTGAGCTGTTTCATGCCGAAACTATGATCCCTTTAGATATTTGCAATACAAGGAAAGAGCAGGGTAATGATAATGATTAATGCAGAAAGTTTTGCAGACTTTTATAGTCCTCCGTTTTTTCTCCAGTTCAAAATGTGCATTTCGTTGTTTTCATTGAGAGTACTACAATGATTAATACTACGATAGAGACGGAGAAAATGGCAAGAAAGAGAGAGAAGTTGAAAAACACTGAAAACATTTTGGAACAGTCGCGATGGTTTCTGACCGCTGTGATTCAGGGCTCTAGGCTTGCCTGAAAATAGGGGGTGGGAAGGAAGGATTTTACACAAACCTGATACAATAGTGACCATTCATGCTTGGAAGTTGGAAAAGCTTTCAAATTTCAGCCTCTACCAAGGAAGAACTTGCCTCTGCTTGGAAGGGGGTACACATGCCAAATACAATGTAATTCGTTTTTACGTCACCAGATGTAGCTCTGAGCAGCGTACGGTTGGAAGTGCGGGGTAAAGGGGTAGGTAGTGAATGGGGGCGGTAGGAGAAAACTACCTTAACATCATACATTTTCTCAGGATTGACACCTGACATGGAAGAAGCACTTTCAATCCTTGAAAGTGACACTGAAATGCGAGAAGTTACTCTGCAGGATATAACTACGCCGTCTATATTTCAGTCCTCATCTGATTGTTCTTCTCAGAGCCTTCGCTATTTGGCAGGTTACATTGCTTTTCGTTGCCGGAGTATAGACAATAGTCTTGGTCATCCAAGTGCTCAAATTATGAATTTACCCGTTGAAACCTCTAGCATTGGTTGGATTGAAACACTTTCACGTGGAGGTTTGTGCGTTCCATCAGATAACTGGCCAGAAACCATGAAAGAGTTTGAAGTTGTATTTGAAATTTTCCACAATAACTGGTTGTCCACCAAACCTTCCGTGATGCATAATTTGATTAGGATACTGTCAGATAAATATCCACATATAAATAAACAGATAATAAAGATATATGTGAGGTTACGGACTTTCATCCACATTCGCCACTGTAATGCAGCAGCCAAAACACAAAGAGCAATGCAATTTCAGCATCGAAAATCTCGTAAATGGCAAGCTTCGTCATTTTCTTCTTCAGCAGCAAGTTGAAAAGTCATATATCAAGAAATTTCTAATCTTTTTATTTTCTTTCTTTTTCTATATATAGAAATAAAATAATTTAATCATGCAGTATTATGAATCAGTTGTAGAATCGACGGGGATGAATAAAAGTTTCTAATAGCTTTTCACCCTTTGAAATGTTATATTTTATTTCTGCGGGATATAGATAGGTCTACTGTAGTTATTCCCTTACTGGAAGCCTAAATACGAACAGGCTTACTATTATAAGAATTGTGTTAATTTCGTTCGGAACTTCGGAATTATGTTTCCATCCTCTCTCATCAACAGAGCCAAATTTGATGTGTCTAGGCGCTATAGACCCATGACTTTCAGCGCCCCTCCATTTTCCCCTCACTCCCATTTTTTTCCTCTTCCCACCTTCACATTATGACAAATTGTTCTCCTCCGTCCTCTCGTCATTTAATAATAATAATAAGGGGATAAATTACTTAACTTTTGTAAAGCAAAGCACTTGCCCTAGAAAAGCGCTTTAAAAAACAGTCCCTTACGGAAGATAATCTACAATGTGCTGGGCCTACTTTTGCGACACCGGCAAGGAAGAAATGAATTATTATAAAATAACTGAAGTGGAGCCCAGTTGGAGAATTCTACATATATGCTATCAGCAGGCTTCAGCAGCGAGCATCGTATTTGGATGAAAAATGTTCTGTTGGAAAAATGGCGGCTAGACCTTTCCAACGACACCTCAAGCACCTTTTTAGCCCTAGTAGTTTTAAAGATAAAAAATGGACCCTATTTCTGGCGCCGTCCCTTCAATGTGTACCATCTGTACGGGTTGGAGCTAGTGTTACCGAGACCTTTCGAACGACACCTCGACCACCTTCCTAGCCCTAGTAGTTCCCGAGTTGAAAGTTGTTGACAGATGGACAGAGTGGGCGCATAAGGCTTCATAGTACTTGCTGTTAAAGCCTAAAAATAGATTTCCCCTCGTCTTGGGAGGACGGGCCTCACAGTGCCCCTTTGCCTACGCCATTGCTTTCGATTACAAAATAGCATGTGAAGTAGAGAAGAACTAAAATTATTTCATTTGATTATTTTGACTCACTTCATCTTATTTCATTTCATCCTATGGCAAATTAATTTTCTCACCAAAAATAAACTGAACCATTTATTTGATTACAATCCAGGCAATTGATAAAAATAGAATGCATTACATGACTATTGCAAATATATATATATTAATATTTTAATTCCCTAACTTTACAATGCCTTGAACGACGTAGAAAAAATGAGCTATCTCATTTTTCCTATCACATACGAGTCTTTCTTCTCGCATGTAACGTCACGCCTCAAAAGGCATATGATCAGTTGCAAGTGGCGCTACCTTATATCTTTACTACCTTGAGGGCATATGGCATATCTTTGTTCGCCTCTACGGCGGAAATGTACAACGAAAGCAACCAGAGGAAGTATTTTTTTTTCTTAAAGTGATATCAAGAATAAATAAACTAAATAAGGTAAGTTAACTTCGTACTATGTAGTAGGATCATGAAGAACGTCAGTTCTTCGAGTGACGCTGGTAAAGGACACTGTTAGCGGCACTCAGAGAGTATACAGTTAGTTTCGGATCTACCGAAGTATAAGTCCGATTTTGATGCCTGAACTTACATTTGAAAGCTCTTTCCAATACTAGGACACAGGAAAAAACTGGGTCGGTAGGATTTCCTTGAATCCCCTAGGGCGCTTTGAAAAAAATATAATTTCACATTTTTTAGGATAGCACTGACCCCAGACCATATAGGCAGCCGAAATTTTCTGGATCTTATTCTACGCTTCAATACGTTTCAAACGGTGTATCATACGTTAAAATCGCTGGAGCGGTTCAAACGTTACGACTATTTTAACCGAATCACAAAATTTTCACAAATGATAGAAATGTATGTCCGTCATTCTGTGTGTCTTTTTGTTTTAGCACCAAATGGGTGGTACCGGGGGCTTTTAGGGGTCCATTGGCGGGCCCCCATGCTAATGGGGGTAAATCCAAGCTAAGATTTTTGATAGGAGTTACGGTTTTCGAGATATGGAGCAAAATCGATCTTGTATCCTTCCGCCATAGTGACACGTGCCACTTTTTAAATACGAGTTCGTACGGAGAACACTCTCCGCCGCTGCTCCACTCATCTGGGCATGACGTAAAGGAGAAAAATATAAAGATACATGACCGTATCTAATTTTATCTAACCTCCACTTCGCCATGGTCACTAACTTAAGATAACGTACGTAAAATGCAGGAAAGCAATTATTAATAATGATTATAAACATATATAAACACATGAAAATATATTCTGAAAGGAAAATCTAGTGTTAACCTCACCGGGACTCGAACCAGGACTTTTTTGTTTACCAACTCGACGCCTTAACCACCAGGCCACCGAAGCAACCTCGCAGATGTGGTTTCTCCGTTGTATTTACAGTGCACGTGTCTCCTACACTTTATAGCGCGTGTACAGGAGAGAGGAGCATCGGCATAGATGGCTCGTGTTACAGTCTTTTTTATAGGCAGCCTTACAAAATAAGTGATATCAGTACAAAACCCCGTTTGGGGTAAAAGGAAGAGTGACGCAAGAATTCTACTCACAAAAGAAGTGATATGTATTTTGCGAGTGACTTTCTTTGTGTCACTATGGCGGAAGGATACTGTTTCTTAATTTTATTACAAAGGCAATACTTTCGCCATACTGACACAAAAAAAGTCACTCGCAAAATATATATCACTTCTTTTGTGAGTAGAATTCTTGCGTCACTCTTGCTTTTATCCCAAACGGGGTTTAGTACTGATACTTCAATACATTTATTTAAGTAGGCCTTAATATGTAATTATAAAGCGATCGTGTGAAGAAAATGATCATGGACTTTGCGTGGACCAAGAAAATGGCGACGAAATAATTTTGTTCCCGGGTGGGTCTGGTCCAAATATGGGTAAAGACCTAAAAATAATCTAGCCTGTCTTTTATGGCAGTAGAAACAAGCATTTTTTTTGTCCCTAACTTAACTTTACATCTTTAGGAGATAAATATTCCCGCAGACGATGTTCAACATTCAAAGACCAGCCCACGTATTCAATGTAGCGAATGAGTTTGTAGTATCGCTTTTGTCCATTGCTAGAGAATTTGTAAGTTTGAAGTTACTTGCTTTTAGGAGCTACATATTGACGGGTGGGTTCCGCGACAAAAGACCGAATATAAAAAGAGCGACTCCAGAAAGCGCATACAAATAGGGCGAATGACAGAAAAAGGGAATCACAAAAAGGGCGATCTACTAAAAGAACGCATAACAAAAAGAGCGACTACCGAAAGGGCGAATGGGAAAAGATCGAATGACAAAAAGAGCTACTACCAAAAGGGTGAACGACAAAAGAGCGAATTACAAAAAGGTCAAAAACAAGAAGGGCGAATGCCAAAAGAGCGAATGCCAAAAAGGTCGGACAACAAAAAGGTCGAATCACAAAAAGGTCGAATACAATAAGAGCGAATAACATATTTTGGTCATATGATGACTTCTTCAAGTCAGTAGGTAATCAAAAACTGCAATTTTGTTTCGCATGATCCTTTTAACGTTAATTTTTAGAATATATTGGTTAAATCGATTCTCACATGCGACTGAAGTAGTGGAGATGAGTACTTGAGGCTATTTTATGCAAATTAATTCAGTACTTACTTAGTTAACTTACCCCCCTCCCCATGGCGCGGACAAGTAGCCAGAAGACAATGTGTGCATACTAATGATGTAACATCACGCACACACATGCAAGAATAAAACCTGCTTCCATTTTTTTGGTACTGAAGAAGAGTTGCTGAGTGTGTGGACAAACACTGCATATAGAAGAGCTGATTATGCAGAGAAAAATTTAAATAGCTGACTTTAAGACGAGATCGAATGAACTTGCGTTCCCAGACTAAGAGTACAAGAGAGAGGGGAGAAGAAGCCTACAGCTTGGAAGCGAGTTGCTCAAAGCTTATTGTTTCTGTAACATTTGATGCAGCAAGACGTGCTAAAGAGATGTTCGCTTACCAGTGGCTTCTGAGGTATGTACAGAGATTTTGTACTAGTGTATGTAATATTTAGCATGTGTATGTGTATATTTTTATCAAGTTGATGTTTTAAAAAAAGAAAATATATAAAAAAGATGAATGTCCTATAGAAATGTGAAGTGCATAGGACAAAATAAGACAAAATAAGAAACCCAATTTAACGTACTTGTATATTTGTAAATTTGGAACAGGAATAATAAACTGGCGAGACCTCGTGTTGCTGAAAAAGGGACACAACCGTGGTTACCTACATGCTAAAATGGACTGCGAACCGCAATGAAGTTAAATGTGTTTATTTACGGCCTTTGGGCATTGAAGGCTGAGAGCGTGATAGGAGAGGGGAAAAGTGGACCTATGTTGAAAGTACCACCCTGGCATTTCCCTGGTGTGACTGAGGGAAAACCTCAGTCAGGATGGTAGGCCGCCGGTATTGAACGCTCGAACCCCCAAATGCTACGTTTACTGTGAATCATATAACTAAAAGCGTGCAGGGTGATAAATAATTGTGAAATTACATTAAGTTGCGAGAAATCTTAGAATGGCCATTCGATCAGTGTAATAAAAAAGTGTTGGTTCCAAAATGGTTTACCGGGGGGCGCTTGTGTTAAAAGCACGGGATAATAGAACTTTATTTTTATTTGGCCTTTGGCTGTGAGAAGGAACACCTATGCACTTGCCGATACTTGATCCGGGGACCTTTTAACCAATGGCTTAGTGCTCCAGTGTGGTTGGGACAACTTTATGCAACCGAAACGTGTAGGGGTCCCCAGGTGGTATGTGACAGGGTTATAACAAGTGGAAATTTAAACTTGTGTAACGAGATGAACACACATGCTTTAAATTAAAAATAATAAGCGAATGTTGTACCAGACCTTGCCGGCCGGGCTGCAAGCGCCCGTAGGACGTATAGATAGTTAGTGTTGTAATGTTAAAAGCAAAAAGCAGTAAACAGTACCATACAAGACCATATGACCCCAACATGTCGCAATTGACCCTCAGGGCCCAATGTTTTAAAATGATGACAAGACTGTAAATGATAGAACATACAACAGAGTAACAAGCTAGTACTGTTGGGGAACACTTTGTGGTCCCAAGTGTGTGTAACGGGACCTGCAAATATGAAAAAATGGATCGTTTGAATCGCTGGGAGTAAAAATGCTCACAAATTTCACAACATACAACAGAGTATCTACCCAGTACTGTTGGGAAACACTCTGAGGTCCCAAGTAGGCCCTCCAAACATGGAAATTGGATCTGGGGACTAGCAAATGGTCGCAAATCATAGAACATACAGTAGAATAATAAGACAGTACTGTCGCATAGCTAGGAGCTCCCTATTGAGCCTTGAAAGATAGAAAATGAAATTTGATTGCTTGGGACTAGAAAAAAACGAAAGGGGAATACAAAGAAAATAATAAGATAATATTAAATGGAACCCCCAGGGCCATGAAAAAATGGCCTAAATTAACTAAGATTTGAAAATTGTACTAATAATATAAACTTGTAAGATAATGTCACAAAACATTAGTTGAGGAATCTACTTTACACTCTCTCCCCTAAAATGGTATCCAAAGGCTTAAAGTAACTATGATTTGAAAAGTGTAATAGTCATTTCAACTCATAGTCCATTGAAAGATAATGTAACAAAACATTAGTTGTGGACTTTACCTCCCCTAAAATGGCGTCCAAAGACCTAATTGAACTAGGATTTGAAAATTGTACTAATAATGTCATATCATCAATGTAGCTATTGCTGAGATGTACGTATTGCTATTCATGGACTGAGACGTACTTATACTCGACGAGTCATGTCCTTGTATGCAACTTGTATCAGTAAGATACATATATATTTGTATGATCTCGTAAGTATGATCAACATTACACTGGAAGAATAGGAAGTACAGCTCAACGTAGAGTTCAAATTACCTTTTTGTTTTCAAATTAAATCAGGATATGTCTTGACAAATGAAGTCCAGTGGAACGATCATTAGAGACATGTTCTGGTCACTAGATGTAATTTTTATTTTGTATTTTAGCAGACTGTTTGATATTTTGGGAACACGTTGAGTAATTATATGGAATTAAAGTACTTGTCCAATAGGCATCTGTGGAGCGAGGAGTATGACATTGCGTTTTGAACAAATTTACAAAATCATATGGAAGATTGGATTTGTCACTAGGCTACAACAGCGTTGTAATGTATCTTTTAGTCACCTATGGCGCAACGGTACTGACACTGAATATTACTCTTACAATAGTAACTGAAGTACAGAGTTTTTTGAAATATTGAAAGTAAGAACATTTTATTTTATAGATATGATACAAGACAGTGAATGTGTTCCACAGAAATCACAAGCAACAACATCTTTGCTTGTAATATAGGTTAATTATAATTAGGAATAACGTCAGTTGTTCCCAAGTATTGAGATTAAGTGAATAAATATTGTATTTGTCAAATTGTATGTGTTATTGTACTTAAAGGAACTCATTGAAATGTAAGTAATGGCGTTAAGTACTACATGAAGTGAATCTTGATTCAACTTTTGCGGTTTGATAGTTTAACGCATTTGATTTTCGAGACACTTGTCATGAGACAGATAGGGACAAGTTCTATTGTTTATTGCCATTAGTCAATAAAGTACATAAAGACGTTGAACGAGGACTTTTGGATGTAGTTTTCGAATGGCGGTCCCGTGTGAATGTTCGACTCTTGAACTCAAGCCTGCTTGTATAATGTATAGTATTCAAAAATGGAAAACAAATGTTGCGCTAATTTGTCTTGCTTGCTTTGACCATATTCACATTGACTCTGGAACTCACGACTGCATTCACATGTCGGTGGAATTCTTGGAACAGAACGTAGCGGAAACCTTAGCATATGCCCCTATATGCAATGAAATCTACGAGAAATTTATAGACACACCCAGACAACGAACATTTACTTCAGAATTTCTTTGAAAACATAAGGAAATGATTACAAGTACAGAATACGTAGACAAACTGTATGTCATTCTTTGGACAAAAGATTTCTTACACGGTTTATTTGGATGTTGTTTGTGAGGAATGGAAATAGAAAGCATCAGTTTGATTGAACAAGAAATTATTTATTGTGCATAATCAAGAATATATACATAGTAGAACATTCCAACGGATACACGAAAATATTGTTATTACACAAAGGGGATTGATCAATATTGTTTTTTCTTTTATGAGAACTAAATACATCTGATAGAAAAAAATGACGTCATACAAAATATTGTAATTACATACAACTGAAACAAATTATTCAACAACTCAAGCCATATCAAAAAAGAATGAAACTTTTTTCTTGGCAAGATAAAGTTTGATCTTACAAAATATTTGTTTGGTACATTGCAACAAAAAACAAAAGTAAAGTCATATAAACCAAAGTTAAAGCCGGGTTAATCCAACCAATATATATCTTTAGGTTGCATAGCACATAAGATACAGAATGCAAAAGAATGGCCGATCTTCATGTAAGAAATCCAAAACTAAAACCTAGTTATTTAATGCCCACTTCCATGTACTTTAAAGTACGTACAGCAAAAGATGTCGATTTTATATTTATATAAAGTCAACTTTACTCCCCCATGTAATATTTACTACGCAAATACACTTAGGTCGTGTTGGATTGCATAACAAGTAGGCGAAAAGAACATTATAAGATTTTTCCTGGAATCAACCCTAAAAATGTATCGTACTGAACATTGAAGTACTAGGCTTTGGTCTGGGAAACTTAAATTATTTTGTTCATCTTCACAGAATGAAATATTCATTGTAAGTAGGGAATTTCGGTAAAGGTACGATATTTGTCCTGAAGATTGAATTTTGCTTGTCTCCAAACGTGACAATCCAACAATCTGAGTTTGATTCCCGGTGGGAGAATGAAATATTTATTGTATGTAGGGACTTTTAGGAAAGGTATGAAATTTTGCCTGAAGGTTGAATTTTGTTTGTCTCCAAACGTGAAAATCCATCAATCCGGGTTTGATTCCCGGTGGGAGAAGTTAAAAGAATTTTACCTAGGAGGTTTCAAGGGTTTTGCTCAGTTGCACCAGGCAAATGTTGGGATGGTACCTATGAACATTGGCCCTGAAATTTACCTTACAACATCTTTTCCCCATTTTATCTCGCCCTGAGCCTAAGATGTCTAAAGGCCTAAAAATAAATTCATCAATAAAAATAGTTAAAATAGATATATGTCAAAAACTATGCAATGGGTCATTAAGTTGCAGCTTTAAAACTTGTATGACCTGGATGAAGATAGGAGAGCGGAAAAAACAAGTTTTTTTGCAATTTTAGCCTGCAACAATTTTCGTTTTTTTTGCGCTCTCTTATTACAATGTAGTAACGTGAAATAATTTAGTGTTGTCTTTTAATGTTGCAAAGATGGATTTTATTTACTCGGCTGTTTCTTCAATAGGATAAGAGAGAAGTAAACTAACCTAACGTGACAAAACTGTTTTGTTGTTGAATACCAGTTTTTGATAGGAAAACGTTTTATATTGTAACTGTTTGTTTCGTTATAATGCTGTACTTGCCCTTTGAAACTTAGCAGTTTTGTTCTTTTGTGGGTGACAATATATTTTGAAAAGTATAAATACATTCTTTCGTATTTATAATATGAAACAATCACACTTTCTGGTACGGAGTAAATTGCCTCCGCAACTTTTGTTAAAGTAAAATCCAAATACATATAAAACTGACAAGCTGTAAGTTTGTAGTACAGAAAAAAAGCATGTCATATAGTAACTTTTAGTAAATGCAACCATTGCGCATCTGTTCTGCGCAGGTTAAAACTTACTGTGACGTCAGAGATTTTCCTTAAAAAAAGATTGTAGTATATGGACACTGTTTTTTTAGATCAAATGAAAGTAAAGAACTGACCTGCAGTTAATATTATTGTGAATTATTCGCTAAATCTGATAAAGTGATTCCAGAATATGCAGTCAATTTTTTTTCACTTGAATACGTCCTCTAGTAACGTTGCTCCTATGAAAGTGGAAAGTGATGATCCTACTATAAAGAAGATTAGTGGTGATACTAGCATAGTGGACAAATACAAGTAAGAATATTGACATTGAAATTGGTACAAAAAAGAATTCTAGTAAAGGTGAAATGCTTAATATTCATATCATGTGGATATGATGTTTGGGGGCTGGAACAACTAATGACTTAAAACCTCAGTGATCGATTAAAAAACTATCTAAACTTTGTTTTTTGTGACCGTGAAATCCTCATTAATTCAATATTCAATAGTATGCATTAGATTATCATTTCTTGCACTGATTCAAAAGAGAAGTTTTATCTACACATATTAATGTCAAAACTATTGACAAACCCGACTTCAACAGTGTATTTCTTGTAATATTCTAGTTTACGTTGATTCTCATTTACAAATCGAACAAGACTCAAGATGATTTACTTTAAAGTGGTGGAGATGACAAACTTATCCTCTAGCTAATAGTACATTCCACCCCATGACCATTAATGTGTCATCATCATATTCAGCCGTTTTCTACCCAATACTCGATGAAGGCCTTCCCCTTTTTTCTTTCCACATATTTCACTCTGCTACTATCCTTATCCACGTAGCTCGTCAAAAAGCGCTTAATTCTATCTACCTATCTTTCATTTCGACGTTGTCTCCGTTCTTTCTTTTCTCTGCGAATCGAATGTAGTACATTCGTCGTCCATTTTCTATCTGGTCGCGCATGTATGTAAGCGATAGTTCAGAATCGTTATATATAGGTCCAATCGAGCTGCGTTACTTGTATTGTGATAGTTTATGGTCTAAACCTAAGCATTTTGACCCCATAAGTTCGTACAGGATTGGCCACTGGCGTTGCCAGCTTCATTTTGTCCTCCGGGTAATGAGGTCCTCCGATACTGTTTTTTCTTTTCCCATCATGTGATAAAAATGGTGGGGTGCAAACATTTAAGTCTGCATGCTGATTGCTCATGCGGATAAATAAGGAAGCTATCCATATTTGTTCGCCAAGTAGTTGGGCTGTGTAAATGTATAAATTAAACATTAAGCGCCTATTTTGCTTAATTTTCTTAAACCTGAACAAAAAATAAAAATTAAGGACTCTCCTCCCAGCTATTAACAAAAGTATTGTAAAGTAATAGTTTTCATTTACCGCCCCTTCCTGTTTTCCGAACCCATTTAATCTGTATTAGTTTGTATTTTAAGCGTTTAAAAGTAAACGTGTGTTTTAAGACTTGAATCATATTATTCGTACTTGTGCCTTTGAATCAAACTTTCGTGCACTGCACCAATCTTATTGGATGAAAGTACTTTTATGGTAGTTTTCTCATATACCTTACTTCTCTGCCAAGTATGGTAGTATTCTCTTATACCTTACTTTTCTGTCAAGTATGGTAAAAAACAAGTACTCTCAACCATCAATATGTTTAATTGTGAGATATTTAAAATACACCAACGGGGAAACCTAGGTGCTTTCGTAAGATTACTGTGAATACCGACAAATATCAACATTTGTGTAAATCCTTACAAAATATTTCAACAAACTTCTCCACACAAGGGTGTATAATAACACATACTCCATGCAAGTCAATAAATTGCATTTTGTAAAAGTGGTTCCTGGTACCTGTTCGATTCTCCAATATAACAGTGTGTGGCTTCTTTTTCCCAAATATACGAAGGTTACGTGTAACCTTGAAATTATTAACAAGTGTCAAAGTAACATTTAAACTTCAATTGATCAGAATACACGTTTCATTCCAAAACCTGTCAAAATAACGACTTCTCCCAGACTTCTATCATCTGCTAGAGCTATTGAACTCAATCTTGTATAAGTGTGTCCATCTACATTTTATCATAAAAGTTAAAAATGTACCTGCCCGAAACAATTCCATTTCAACAGGAACATATTTAAAAAATAGGTCCGAACCTTCAAAATTAGTCACCTGAACACTACAATGCACTCACGTACTTTTAGATTTCTAATTTATAGTGGAATATAATGTACTAACGTGCGAAAAGACCAACCTCAGTATAATAAAAGACAATTTGAAATGCTAAAATATGTAAATAGGAAAATAGATAATGGCTAGTAGCAAGTCGTCCTGTAAAAATGCATTTAAAAAACTCCAGTCTGCATATATCAACTACAAAAAAGAAAATGGTTAATAATAAGTAGTCAAATCCTTCACCGTTGCTTCGTCGTTCTGTAAAAAGCATTTCTTTTTCCTCCAGTCTTCAACAATAAGACTTGTTTAAATTCCTTCAAGCGTACGCGGTACTTGGTTTGTCTAAGTTGTCATAAAAATTGTCTTAATACCTACGCAATAGCCCTGATGACTTCTCATCTCTTATGGTTAACGGAAGTCCTTTTTATAATCCATCAACTTAAGGTCTCTTTCCATGATCAATTGATGGGTACACTTTTACGTCCATATTTTAAGTGCTTCATAATCCTCTCGCTGTTCTATATTATAATAGAAGCTATTATTTTTCTTCCTTAAAATTAAAACACAGCCAGTTTAAGAAAATCCGTCTTTTTCAAACTCAACAGATCGTCTTGTACTGACTTTAAAGTGGGTATCAGTACTTAGACAATGTAAAGCAATGCCTTGCAATCATAATGAGGGACAAATCATCTTTCTCCTCTCCTATATCTTAAATACCATTGCCTGTGATAGACGCAACAACGTATTTATACAATGGCGTAGTAATTCTTTTCAAAAGCATAAGTTTGTAGTCAAGTATAAATCAATCTATAGACTAAAATAGCACATTTTTTCATTCGTACAAACTGGTACTAGAGGTTCGAGTTGCTCTCAAATTTGTAATATATGAAGGCTTATATGAATGTTCTATCCACTCTGGCATTCCACTCCACTTCAGGTAATCATTTTCAATTGACTAATACCGCTTTCAATAAAGTTAGGCCAATACATTCAATAGGATAATTCATTTTCCTATGATTTTTTAAAAGTTGTTCATACTTGTGATTTCAGATTGTGTCTCGTACCAAATAACCTAAATTTTATCAACTCGTTCCGATGCACTTGACGCA
Source organism: Lepisma saccharinum (assembly GCA_022664845.1). NCBI lineage: Eukaryota > Metazoa > Arthropoda > Insecta > Zygentoma > Lepismatidae > Lepisma > Lepisma saccharinum. The sequence goes on from JAGDQP010024885.1 coordinate 14,880, forward strand.
AATAGAGAGCTACTTTCCCTTACGAATATGTCTACTCACTATCTAATGGTTTTATATTCGAATCCCTATTAGGGCATCGATGTAATAAACTAACAAACGAAACTACTCCAAGTCTGGTGTTAATAGCGTGGTCTATACAAATAAAGTTTATCAATACTTTTCATGAACGTGTCTTTTGGATTTTCGATGACATATGTAATACTTATGAATATAATGTATCCTTCCTTATATGCAATAATCAGTACATAATTATCTTTCGGGTTATATAAAAGGTACAAAAAGTGCAAATGTAACATCAGGGCTCTAGGTATGATAGGGCCAAGCGAAGTAAGGCAAATGTTAGTTTCTGTTACATTTATTTTAAAATTTGTTCTAGTTCACCAAACAAAAAAAACATTAAAACTCAATTTTTGGATTCTTTTTTGAGTTGTAGCCTTTTGCTTTCTTCTACACGCACATTAGTGATCTTCAATTATTGCGTGTATGTGACTATCACAATTTAATTATGGTTATTATTCTGTTTGAAATTATCATAATTTTATCTGGTAGTCAACTACTTAGTGTTTAAGGAGAGCCAAAATGGACTAAAATGCCATTGCGGTAAAACATCTAGACCCTGAGCGCCGTTCCTGTGAGATTGATTTTTATTCTGAAACCAAATTTAGCGTAGTAAATGCATGTCATGTCTGTAAGCGAAAATTAGAAAAATTGATTGTTCTCCTACCTCCTTGAGAGTGTGAACATGTTACTAGGTTGTCCAAATAAAGGCATTCAAGGATATATGAGCCAAAATAATCGATATAATTTAGATATCAAAGTGTAATAGGTGAACAAAGTCACATAGATACCGGGTTGGCAAAAAAAGCTGAATGACAGTTGACGGCTACCTGTATTTTGGAGTAAAAAATCGGGTCAGAAGGTAAGTTCTATTCAATTCTTGTCATTCAAATATTGCTGATCTTTTGGCGGTGTAGCAGGTAAGGGTTTGTCAAAAAATGCAAAATATGTATATTCAACATCGTTCTGGTTTAACCAATTATTACGTATGGATTTCATCAAGTAAAGAGTGTCAAATACAAGAAAAATATCTTCATCCAGGTCATACAAGTTTTAAAGCTGCAACTTAATGACACATTGCATAGTTTTTGACATATATTTTTTTTAACTATTTCTTATTGGTGAATTTATTTTAAGGAATTTAGGCATCTTAGGCTCAGGGTGAGATAAAGTGGGGAAAAGGATGTTGTACGGTAAATTTCAGGGCCAATGTTCATAGGTACCATCTCAACATTGCCTGATGCAACTGAGCAAAACCCTTGAAACCCCCTAGGTATAATTCTTTTAACTTAACTTATATGGCTTGAGTTGTTGAATAATTTGTTTCAGTTGTATGTAATTACAATATTTTGTATGACGTAATTTTTTTCTATCAGATGTATTTAGTTCTCATAAAAGAAAAAACAATATTGATCAATCCCCTATGTGTAATAACAATATTTTCGTGTATCCGTTGGAATGTTCTACTATGTATATATTCTTGAAAATGCACAATAAATAATTTCTTGTTCAATCAAACTGATGCTTTCTATTTCCATTCCTCACAAACCACATCCAAATAAACCGTGTAAGAAATCTTTTGTCCAAAGAATGACATACAGTTTGTCTACGTATTCTGTACTTGTAATCATTTCCTTATGTTTTCAAAGAAATTCTGAAGTAAATGTTCGTTGTCTGGGTGTGTCTATAAATTTCTCGTAGATTTCATTGCATATAGGGGCATATGCTAAGGTTTCCGCTACGTTCTGTTCCAAGAATTCCACCGACATGTGAATGCAGTCGTGAGTTCCAGAGTCAATGTGAATATGGTCAAAGCAAGCAAGACAAATTAGCGCAACATTTGTTTTCCATTTTTGAATACTATACATTATACAAGCAGGCTTGAGTTCAAGAGTCGAACATTCACACGGGACCGCCATTCGAAAACTACATCCAAAAGTCCTCGTTCAACGTCTTTATGTACTTTATTGACTAATGGCAATAAACAATAGAACTTGTCCCTATCTGTCTCATGACAAGTGTCTCGAAAATCAAATGCGTTAAACTATCAAACCGCAAAAGTTGAATCAAGATTCACTTCATGTAGTACTTAACGCCATTACTTACATTTCAATGAGTTCCTTTAAGTACAATAACACATACAATTTGACAAATACAATATTTATTCACTTAATCTCAATACTTGGGAACAACTGACGTTATTCCTAATTATAATTAACCTATATTACAAGCAAAGATGTTGTTGCTTGTGATTTCTGTGGAACACATTCACTGTCTTGTATCATATCTATAAAATAAAATGTTCTTACTTTCAATATTTCAAAAAACTCTGTACTTCAGTTACTATTGTAAGAGTAATATTCAGTGTCAGTACCGTTGCGCCATAGGTGACTAAAAGATACATTACAACGCTGTTGTAGCCTAGTGACAAATCCAATCTTCCATATGATTTTGTAAATTTGTTCAAAACGCAATGTCATACTCCTCGCTCCACAGATGCCTATTGGACAAGTACTTTAATTCCATATAATTACTCAACGTGTTCCCAAAATATCAAACAGTCTGCTAAAATACAAAATAAAAATTACATCTAGTGACCAGAACATGTCTCTAATGATCGTTCCACTGGACTTCATTTGTCAAGACATATCCTGATTTAATTTGAAAACAAAAAGGTAATTTGAACTCTACGTTGAGCTGTACTTCCTATTCTTCCAGTGTAATGTTGATCATACTTACGAGATCATACAAATATATATGTATCTTACTGATACAAGTTGCATACAAGGACATGACTCGTCGAGTATAAGTACGTCTCAGTCCATGAATAGCAATACGTACATCTCAGCAATAGCTACATTGATGATATGACATTATTAGTACAATTTTCAAATCCTAGTTCAATTAGGTCTTTGGACGCCATTTTAGGGGAGGTAAAGTCCACAACTAATGTTTTGTTACATTATCTTTCAATGGACTATGAGTTGAAATGACTATTACACTTTTCAAATCATAGTTACTTTAAGCCTTTGGATACCATTTTAGGGGAGAGAGTGTAAAGTAGATTCCTCAACTAATGTTTTGTGACATTATCTTACAATGGACTCTGAGTTTATATTATTAGTACAATTTTCAAATCTTAGTTAATTTAGGCCATTTTTTCATGGCCCTGGGGGTTCCATTTAATATTATTTTATTATTTTCTTTGTATTCCCTTTTGTTTCTTTCTAGTCCCAAGCAATCAAAATTCATTTTCTATCTTTCAAGGCTCCATAGGGAGCTCCTAGCTATGCGACAGTACTGTCTTATTATTCTACTGTATGTTCTATGATTTGCGACCATTTGTTAGTCCCCAGATAAATTTTCCATCTTTGGAGGGCCTACATGGGACCTCAGAGTGTTTCCCAACAGTACTGGGTAGATACTCTGTTGTATGTTGTGAAATTTGTGAGCATTTTTACTCCAAGCGATTCAAACGTTCCATTTTTTCATATTTGCAAGGTCCCGTTACACACACTTGGGACCACAAAGTGTTCCCCAACAGTACTAGCTTGTTACTCTGTTGTATGTTCTATCATTTACAGTCTTGTCATCATTTTAAAACATTGGGCCCTGAGGGTCAATTGCGACATGTTGGGGTCATATGGTCTTGTATGGTACTGTTTACTGCTTTTTGCTTTTAACATTACAACACTAACTATCTATACGTCCTACGGGCGCTTGCAGCCCGGCCGGCAAGGTCTGGTACAACATTCGCTTATTATTTTTAATTTAAAGCATGTGTGTTCATCTCGTTACACAAGTTTAAATTTCCACTTGTTATAACCCTGTCACATACCACCTGGGGACCCCTACACGTTTCGGTTGCATAAAGTTGTCCCAACCACACTGGAGCACTAAGCCATTGGTTAAAAGGTCCCCGGATCAAGTATCGGCAAGTGCATAGGTGTTCCTTCTCACAGCCAAAGGCCAAATAAAAATAAAGTTCTATTATCCCGTGCTTTTAACACAAGCGCCCCCCGGTAAACCATTTTGGAACCAACACTTTTTTATTACACTGATCGAAAAGGCCATTCTAAGGTTTCTCGCAACTTATGTAATTTCACAATTATTTATCACCCTGCACGCTTTTAGTTATATGATTCACAGTAAACGTAGCATTTGGGGGTTCGAACGTTCAATACCGGCGGCCTACCATCCTGACTGAGGTTTTCCCTCAGTCACACCAGGGAAATGCCAGGATGTTACTTTCAACATAGGTCCACTTTTCCCCTCCCCTATCACGCTCTCAGCCTTCAATGCCCACAGGCCGTAAATAAACACATTTAACTTCACTGAGGTTCGCAGTCCACTTTAGCATGTAGGTAACCACGGTTGCGTCCCTTTTTCAGCATAGTCGCAACACGAGGTCTCGCCAGTTTATTATTCTTGTTCCAAATTTACAAATATACAAGTACGTTAAATTGGGTTTCTTATTTTGTCCTATGCACTTCACATTTCTATACGACATTCATCTTTCTCATATATTTAAAAAAACTTTTTTTTAAAACAACAACTTTTTGAAAATACACACATACACATGCTAAATATTACATACACTAGTACAAAATCTCTGTACATACCTCAGAAGCCACTGTTATGCGAACATCTCTTTAGCACGTCTTGCTGCATCAAATGTTACAGAAACAATAAGCTTTGAGCATCTCTCTTCCGAGCTGTAGGCTTCTTCTCCCCTCTCTCTTGTACTCTTAGTCTGGGAACGCAAGTTCATTCGATTTCGTCTTCCAGTCAGCTATTTAAATTTTTCTCTGCATAATCAGCTCTTCTATATGCAGTGTTTGTCCACACACCCAGCAACTCTTTTTCAGTACCAAAAATATATAAGCAGGTTTTATTCTTGCATGTGTGTGCGTGATGTCACATCATTAGTATGCGCACATTGTCTTCTGGCTACTTGTCTGCGCCATGGGGGTGGGTTAGATAACTAAGTAGGTACTGAATTAATTTGCATAAAATAGCCTCAAGTACTCTTCTCCAGTACTGACTGATTGTACCATCCCATGATAAATCTATGATTAACGTACACGTTCTTGGAAATCCGGTGAAAACAGTGTCCGGACAGAGTTCATTTCGGACACCCGGACAAGGCTTTTAAAAATTTAACTGACCCGGCCAAATCCGGACGTCTGGTCAAGCTTAGCTCAGCGTTTCTGAACCTTTTTCATCCTGCGACCCCTTTTAACATCAATTTTGGCCGTCGACACACAAAAATAGGACATTCAAAATATGGCAGTTGATATGCTGTATTGATAATAAGAAAGGTAACGCTATCCCCTGTGCGATACGCATGCGCCGAATTTTCGACCTCCGGTAGAATGTGACGTGGGGCGGTCAGTCCTACGCTCGACCGCCTTTACCTTCTCGTAGAGTACCCTTGTACTCAATTTGATTGGACCTTATTGCGTCAGGCTGGAAACACTGCGAGAAGTCTCCAGCGTCCTGGCCGAGATTTGAACCTGGACCATCCGATTCGTATTCAGACGCACTACAGCCTGAGGCGCGGATACTCATTTCGTAGTAAACATCCTAATTATATTTATCCTCGTAAATATCCAAGAACTATTACACAAATTACGTTCTTTAATAATTATGAAAGTAGTAAGCAAAATAAAATACTTGGACTCGCCAAAAAATAAATGCACCTTCTGCTACTCCAAATTCTGTATTAGACTTACTTGTTCCTCAACAATACAGGATAACAAACAATGGTGAACCGTTCCTTCTTTACGACAGTGGTCCTGATGAAAACAGGAGTTTACTGTTTTCCACAGCTAGAAATTTGGAATATATGAGTAGATGCTCACGTTGGTATGCCGATGGTACATTTAAGTCTGCTACACCACCCTTCAGTCAATTACTGAAGAGTGAGGGAGCACGGGATTCATTATCATAATGTTATTCCTACAGTATTAATTTTAATAACAAATAGAACTCACAATTCATATTTTCGTGCGTTAGAAGCATTGAGAAATCTTCAACCTAACGTAAATCCCGAAACAATCCTAACAGCTTTCGAAATTGCTTCAATGAACGCATTTTCTACATCGTTTCCTAATGTAAGAAAAAGGGGATGCTTCTTTCATTTCTCACAGTGTCTCTGGAGAAAAGTCCAAGAATATCCAGATGTGCTTCAAAATTCCAGGGAAAATGCAGATTTTGCTCTTAACATCAAATTACTGTCATCGCTAGCATTTGTACCCCCACCAAATGTCGTTCAAGCCTTTGAAGAATTAATAAATTTAGATTTTTTTTCTCTTGAAAATCTTTAACATTTTGCAAGGGTTACTAGATTACTTTGAAGACACATGGATTGGGCGACCATACGAAATAGTCCTTGTGCCAGACAAGTTGGTATAAAATAGGGGGACCAGATGAAACTTTCAGCACTTGTACACTGGCATGTATAGAGCACGAAAATACGTGATAGACATTCCAAAAAGGTAGCTATCCAAGATGGCGGTCATTCAAAATGGCGGCCGACGCAATTTTTAAAAATCAACATATCTCGGCTCTGAGTTATCCGATTTCGATTATTCTTTTCTTAAATGAAAGATATTTTTATTGACTACATTTATGTTTATTAGCAATATTTTCGTAAATTTAATAGTTTTTCAGTTAAATGTAAAAAGTTTAATTTTAGCCTAAAATATTTTCTTATTTAATATTTTACTTTGAAACGATCGGTTTTAGATAAACCTATGTCCTTACACAAAATATAGAGTGTAAAAAATGATCAATTAAATCCGACAAGTATAACCAGAGATATGGACAATTGTTTGAAAATTTCTGCAGTACGAGTTAGCATTATGGAGGCACTAATGCGTGTAGAAGCTACATGATGATTTGGTATAAAACAGGGGCACAAGATGAAACTTTCATCACTTGTACGCTGGCACATATAGAGCACGAAAATACGTGATAGACATTCCAAAAAAGTAGCTATCCAAGATGGCGGCCATTCAAAATTGTGGCTATCGCCAGTTTTCAATGGTACATACATATATCCGCATCGCATATCTCGTCTTTAAGTTATCCGATTTCGATGGTCCCTTTTTAAAATTAAAGATAATTTCTTTAAGTTCAATGAGCAATATCTTCATAAATCTAATATTTTTTTCAGTTAAATATAAAAATGTGAATTTTAACCGAAATCATTTTTATTAAATTTTTGACTGAGGCAGATTTTAGGTTTAGGCGAGATTTTTTTTTTTCAAAAAAGGAGGAAAACAGAATTTTATGCATAATATTTTCTTATTTAAATTTACATAATATTTTCTACAAAATGTTAGAAAACTACTATTTTTAGATAAATAAATGCTTTTGCAAAAGACGCTGCTTTTATTTGAAGAAAAGAGCAATAATACTAATTAATAATCTGAACAAGAGCAATTACTGCGTATTTCTATAACAACTGCAACGGCAAGTAAATTTTCTGGTGCAAATGTGCTGGCGATCAAATTTATGCATAGCTTTCCTTCGCTGTCCTTTCTCCATTCATACTCTTCAGCCTCTGGTATACTTAAGAGTATTTTCCAAGTCATCGTATCTAAATCCCTATCTGGAAATTTGCGCGTTCCAATGTACCCTTGCATGATGGTAGTTAGCAGCAAACGACTTCACCCACATTTAGATGTAAATAATTTAATCGCAGCTCATTGGCACTTTCAATTTATATTTTATTGGAATACATGTCACAAGTAAATTTCCAAGTGTCTTGAATAACTCATCTGGAACAGTTCACTCGATTCCCATGCTTCTAAATGTTGTGACATTATTTTGTGCTGTTCCAGTAAACCTTTGAATCTTTCTTTGTCCTGCAAATGCATTTACACTGTCACAGCCTGACCTGAATGGAATCTTATTACAGCTGGTGCCACTTCTTAATAAATTTCTGAGACACTTTGGCCAATATAAAGTACTTTCAGTTAGTTTCTAACGCCTATCACAACGCATTTACTTGCTTTAACCTGTTTGTACAGTACAACAGGAAACCAAACTTTTTATTAGTAGTGATTTCTAAGATCCAGATTATCGGATATTATTGTCCCTTTCCTCAAATAAAGCATATATTAAAAGCGTCTTTTGAATTTAATTTTAAGACCTTTAGGCAACTTTCGGTCAGACAGGATGGATGATGAGATGAATTGGTGGAATAAAGAAACTGCGAGGAAACGGGAGAAGCCCGAGAAAAGCCACGCATACGGTGTTAATCCACCACAAAGTCCATATAGCAGGAGCAGGGGTCGAACTGATCACCCCTATCATCAGAGATGAGCGCTAAACCATTAACCTACCGCGGCTCAGCAGCATTTTGAAAGCAAATATTTATCTAAAAAATATCGTTTCCTAATAAGACCTTAAATAAGAAAATAATAAACATTTTTTGTTATTTTTTAATTTCACTTAATAAACCAAAACTAAATATCCTTAAGAGTCTTCATTACCTTTCGCTCAACTCAGGAAAAGAATCCAAAACTTTTTAGAGGCGCGCGGGGGAAGTTTCGAGGGCGTGGCTTGGCAATTTTACAGAGTGAGTGTTGCCGGTGCACATATTGTTTTCAATTGACGTTAAAATTATTTTTCTCTTATTTAATTGTTTTTATCCCAAGACATTTATACCTGCGTGTTTTAAAGCATCAACGTGTGCAACTAAATTTTGAATACAAGGAGACAAACATGTTTATTTTCATAGAATACTTCAGAAGTTCAGTCATTGAAGGAATAATTTCTTTACTGTGTATCGTCATCTATGAGGAAATAGTTCCATTCAATTTTCTGTCTAACTACGGAAACATGAACCAGAGTGGTGTCATTTTTTTTTTTTTTTTGGCCCTCAGGCTCTATGGTTATATTTTTCGTCTTTCTATTGACAGCTGTTTTTGAGAGTGTCGCGGTCATTATTTTGAATGGAAGGAAACCTTTTTTTTCCTCCCTCGGATGTTCATCTAAATGGTTGAACCTATATGCCTTTTTCTTCCAATTTCTGAAATTTCCTCTTTCGTAAAGATTGGATTTTGTGTTCTTCAAACCTGTTCTTTAAAGACAAAATATACTATGATCTATTTTTCTTATGATTTCTATTAAATTTTAACTTTAGTAGAATAAGCCGTAGCTGGGGGCAGCTTCAGTTTGATCCTCACAAAAATTTGAAAAAAAAAAAATAAAATAAATAATAATAATAATAATAATAATAATAATAATAATAATAATAATAATAATAATAATAGAGTAACAAATGCTTGTCATGGGGAAATGATAAAGCAAATGAAGAAAATATGTTATTGAAAAGATTTTATAAAAAAAATGTATACAAAAGGACTATAGGTGTGAAAGCGAATACAAAGTTAAAAGTGAAACATTACCTAAGAATACTGTGTTCAGAAAATAACTTATTTCATTGTTGTACAGTGAGCAACTACTGAAACAATTACTTGTAAAAAAGAAATGTGAAGCTATTCCCATGTGCGATGCGCACGCGCCGTAGACGGCGCATGGGGAGCGCGCATAATTCGAATCTCATCAATTTTACAAGAAAGATAAATGAAGTGACTAATTAAGCTTATTAGTTGAACAGTTATGAATTCACATACAAGGATTACTGTGTAAGAACTAATACTCTTATTTTACACATTTTAACATTTTTTTCTGAGATTCTCGAGGTTTTGTGTGATCAGCAAATATACAGTAAGTAATACGTACGCGTACAAGAAGTAAGGATAGTAACTTTGTCTTTTTGGAAGATCTTTTGAATGTTTTTTGTATACTTCATGTATATATTTCTCGTGAATATTGTGTTCAAAATATTCACTCAAACTCCGGACTCCGGACCAGAGTTTTATGAAAAAATAGTATACGGTACTTTCAGGCGTACATATTTAATATATATTTCATGCCCAGACACACCTTGGACCCGACCCCCGGAAGCTCTTGGCCCCTTCCCAAAACCAAATTCTGGGTACGTGCCTGTCCTCATCGAACTTCTTCAGCACAGAGCGAAAAAAGAAACTACTGATATTGGAAACTTTCTATTATATGTGTTAGATTATTGAATTCAGAAACATCCATGTCCCAGGCGGGATTCGAACTAGCAACCTCATGGGTGGAGTTCTATACGAGTGTCGAGATCGCCATAGCTGGGTTCGAGAACAAAGCTAATTTATAGATAAACTATTTTGTAGTTACAAGTAATTGCATGTGATCAATTGAGCAAGCAATACCCAAAGCGAAAAGAAAGCGTGAATTGCAGGATTCACGTCGATTAATTAAGTTAAAACAATAGGTTTGAAATATATTCAAGTGATTGCCAGACAAGATAAAATTAATGTAATGGGCAGTGACAGCACTATGGCTTTCGCCCGTTCCGAAGTGATTGCCAGAGTTCTCCAATGTTTCCAGATGAAACCATGGGGTTTGAGAAACACTTTTGAATTTTCACACCGCCAAGTCCTACGAATAGTAATGTAAAACTAGGGATATTGTGAATAATGACAAACTAGATAGGTTTGATTCCCGGTGGGGTAGGGGACAGAAGGTGGCTCGGAGCCAACTTTAAACTGTAGGTCTCGTCCTTAGGACATCATCTTACCCAGGGGCCTTCCGGTCAGGACCTGCATTCGGGCAGAACACCCATCATCATCACTTACCTACTCATATCCAAGATATTGAAAAGGTTTGCTCACAATGGATTGCCCCTACAATTTACCAGTGGTATGTAAAAAGCTCCGGGTTGGAGTTGCTGGTCTCCCAATAGGCGCCTTCCCAGGTGGCGGATAGGGGAATACCGACCAGATATGGTGGGTACCGGAAATATTCCGGGGCGGACCAAAACCAGTACTGCTGCCTTGCAGTTAGTAGAAGAATCTACAAAGGCTAGGGGAAGATAACCCCGAACAAAAATATAATGGTGAGGGGAAGCAGCATCACCATTACCACTCTGAGGCTGAAGATGAATGACATCGGCAAGGCTCAGAGATGGACAGAGGACGACATCTTGAATGTCTACCTTTACTGCAAGGTCGTAGAGCTGACAATTCTACACCACTAAAACATATCAAGAAATAGTAACAGATTGTTCATGGATTCTCCTGGGGCAAAATATTCCGGAGGTAAACTAGTCCCTCATTCGGAACTCCGGGCTGGGACTGCTTCAGGGGGTTCCAAGAACAGGATTATTAAAGATATTAGAATAGGAAAGTGGAACGTACGAACATTAAACCAAACGGGCGCTCTTCAGGTGGCGGTCCGTGAGACCGAGAAGTACCTAGACATATTAGCGATACAAGAAGTTCGGTGGGAGGGTCAGGATAGCATCCCACAGGGCAAGTAAACTTTCTACTACGGGGGAACACAGTCTCACGATTTCGGAACAGGATTCCTCATTAAGAACAGTATCCTTCAGGCGGTTCAGAATATAGAGTTCGTAAACAAAAGACTATCGTACGTTACGATACGTCCTCGATGGGGCAACACGGTTTTATTAAACGTCTATGATCCGACCGATGTGGCTACTTCTAACGACAAAGATATATTCTACGATGAGCTAGAAGGTTGTTTGACCGATTACCGAAGTATAATTCGAAAATTGTGTTGGGTGATTTCAATGCAAAGGGAGGGAAGAAAAATATAGACCTACTATAGGCAAATACAGTCTTCACGAAAAGACCAACAACAATGGAGAAAGACTGATAACTTTCGCGATTTCGAAAAACTTATTAAATATTAAATAAAATCATTTAGATTAAAATGCACATTTTTAAATTTAACAAAAAATCTCTATTATATTTATGAAAATATTGCTCTTAATAGAAATTAAAGGCAAAGAAATGAACTTTCATTTAAAAAAAGGAACCATCGAAATCTCGTAACATTGAGAATTGGCGATAGCCACCATTTTGAATGGCCGTCATTTTGAATAACTACCGTTTTGTGATGTCTGTCACCCATATACGTGCTCTTCATAGACAAGTGTTCAAGAGCTGAAAGTTTCATTCGTTCCCTGCATTTTATACCAAAGCATCATATAGCTTCTACACGCATTAGTGCCTCCGTAATGTTTCCGCATTGCAGAAATTCTCAATCAATTGTCAATATCTCTGGTTATACTTGTCGGATTTAATTCATCTTTTTTTAGGTAGATTTCGAAGAAAAATATACCTATTGAGATCGGTACGACCTCAATAGGTATATTTTAGCACGCTAGCGGCCACAATTTTGAAGATATTTGAACCAAATTTTTATATGTTGTTTCTAGGCTTAATAGCTCGGTTAAGTTCGTTAATGAGCAAAATCGGTCGCCATCTTGGATCCAAAATGGCCGCCGAACCCATTGTTGTATAGAATACACAGTCTAAACCGCTGGGGCTCTTGAAATCAAATTTGGCATAAAGGTATAACATCACTTTTTGATTACAAAAATGTTACCTAATGAGTTCAAAGACGCCATCTTGGATCCAAAATG
>JAGDQP010024886.1:0-27453 GCA_022664845.1 Lepisma saccharinum
TGTTTACCTAGGCCAGCTTAAAACATCGAATGCAAAGATGACTGATGAAATAAATAGAAGATGTAAAATGGCGTGGAGTTCTTTTGGAAGACTACACTTTATTTTCAAAAGCAAACTTCCAATGTGTCTGAAGCGTAAAGTTTATATTCAATGTGTGTTACCTGTAATGATGTACGGCTGCGGAACTTGGACATTGAATGCGCAAACGACTCAAAGATTGAGAGTCACACAAAGAGCAATGGAGAGATGGATGCTAGGAATAACCAGGAGGGACAGGAAGAGAAATGAATTGGTTCGCGCACAAACAAAGGTAGAGGATGTAATCAAGACTGCGAAGAAGATGAAGTGGAGATGGGCCGGTCACATAGCTAGACGAACAGATGAAAGGTGGACGACAAATGTACTACAGTGGATTCCTAGAGGAAAGAAACGACCGAGACGACGTCCAAATGTAAGATGGGTAGATGAAATCAAGCGTTTTTCAGGAGCTACATGGATGAGGATATCAGCAGACCGAGATATGTGGAAAGGAAAGGGGGAGGCCTTCATCCAGCAGTGGATAGAAAACGGCTGAATATGATGATGATTATATATATATATATAGTGTTCGATTTGTCGTGGGGGATGCGGGAATTTTCTCTGGTGCATAAGGATTTGATCCGTATTGTTGATCCGAATTGATCCGGTCGCTGATTCCGAATACCAGGGATAAAATCTTGGTACTTCTACCCAAACAGGTAGTAGGTTGAAACTTACCAGCAACACTAGTTCTAGGATCTCCCCTTCGTAAATTATAACAAATCGAACACTGTATGTATACCATATGCAGCCATTTTCTATCCACTGCTGGATGAAGGCATCCCCCTTTTGTATATATATATATACCGGTATTCGATTCCCGGTGGGTGCTCAAAAATTTCTGTGTTGACCCAGCATCGTGAGGATAATTGGGGAGCTGCTGTGAATAAAGACAGTGGCGATCACAGTGAAAGCTTCGGCTCTCCTCTCCTCTCGAAGTAGACTAACACATCCCTTCAGGGAGAGGCCTCATCCACTAGTGGATTGAATATGTCTGTGATTTATCATATATATATATATATATATATATAATATGCTTAAGCAAATTTCTGACCCCCTCCCCCCTAGAAAAAGCTGAAATGATGGACCTGTTTCTTGCAAAGCATAACATTCTTCCCAGTCGTTCATTGCTAGCTTGCTAAAAAAAAGAAAACTTCTGTAATCCACATATAATTATATATCAAAATATATGTAGAAACTGCTACGAAATCAATAGGGATACTCTTATCTTACAGTTGGGTACAAACGAAGAAATCAATACAATCCTTTTTAGTCTATATTGAATGGAATTTATTTGTGGACTTTAGGTGTCGATGGTTCAGATTGTTTTGATCTCAAGTTCATATGTTGAATTTGTTTGTCAGCCAGCGAGCGGTCGTGTAAGAAGTATCCAGTGTGTGAATTAGGTTATCTTTCCCGTTTCGAAGGATTGTGGTAAGCCTATCTGTTTTTCGAGAAAATTATACTGTCTGTTCTTATCCAGCAAAAAAAAAAAAAAAAAAAAAAAAGAGACGAGCACCAGAAATACCATATTCTGATTCATTAGTATTTTGCTGTGCAATGATTATGATAAGGAATTCTAGGGGCGCATTTTAGATTTTCCCCACGCTTTATAATTTTATTAAATCACTGCAAATATAAAATTCATAAATTAACTATCAGGGTTCCTACAGGTTTTGTCCTTCAGGCACCAGAATATCCTGACTTTTCCATTACACTTGCGACAGCACTAATCATTTCCCAGGTCACAGCCTAACAGCCAAGTGCAAATTTTGATATGGCTTTCGGCCTTACTTGGTTTCTAATTCTCTAAAATTTCCATGCATTTAGAGGAAAGTGTTCACATTTCTTCCACTTCTCTTTTGGATGTTCAAAAAAGAAATTGTAATTCTCGTAACAAGAATGCGAGTATTTCATTTACTTTTACAAACGTTAAAGTTCAAAAGTTGTGACTCGACAATAATATTATCCATACAACAGGAGAAATAGTGTATTTTCCCAAACAAGATAAACATTGTTTTTTTTAAACAAAAAAAAAGGTCAAAATTTCGTCCATTGCCTGCTGTCACATAAATAGTAACAATGACTGAACCAAAAGCAAAGAAAAAAAACCTGCATACAACATGAAGTGGAATATTATGAACAATTATACCTGTAATTATGCATCAAAATACGAGTGTCACTTTTCTAAACTAAACAAAAGCTGTAAATGCAAAAAATCTGATGTTTTGTAAGTCCAAAACACGAAATCTGGAGAAGATGTAGACTTTATCTTTAAACCGCTGTCTAGTTATTGCAGCCAAATATCACAGGAAAAAAGTCGATATTGTGCTTCTTCAACAACACAGTTTTCATGAAACCAAATGTGAAGTTTCTATATGCAACCCACTTTTCATCCTTGTTTTCTTGGAAGTACAGTCCATTAATGGGAGATGCTGTCGTAATAAGTGATGGATTTGGTGCTTGTTCGTGTATAACTATAGTGGTCATATCCTTTGCCATCTCTGCTTGATAAATAAAGTCCTCTAGCTTTGCTTCTACGAAGTTGCTTATTTGTCTCTTTTCAAATTTCTCTCGCATTGTTAGATGTAACAATATAATTACCAAATAGCAAATATATTGCGCGGTTTTCACTGAATTGCAGTTTGTTCTCTCCTCTTCTAAACTAATTCACTTTCCACATGTTCTACAATGCATCGTATTAAATTTAGAGATTGGAAATTTGGACCTATCAGGTGGGTGAAATTAGGACTCCCTTGACATTGTAAAATGTGATTCTCCGTGATTCTTCCCACACCAGGATAAAGATTTTCCCGTAAAACTTATTAATGTATATTTTAGTTCAATTATCATTCACCAAGCATGCTTATAGTTAGTACTATAAAGCTTACAGTTGCTCAAACTGTTGAACATGGGAGCCACTTGCAAAACTCCAACAAGGAGAAAAACTACAAACGACCATAATAAGTCACCCAACACACTTCAGATCTTCAGAGATTAATATTCGCGCGTTACTTCGGACGTGAGATCGGCTTCAATAATTTCAAACTCATACTAACTGAGAAACTTGTATGGATGAAATCAGGCTGCGAGGCCAAAATTGGTTACTATCATCTATTGTGTGATCAACTTTTGCTGTGGTAAGTGATTTTGTCATGCAACTTTTCCTAAGTACTAGCTATAACAACAGTGATGAAAGTTTTGTCTACACACAACATATTTTACATGCTTTTCTTTAGTTCACAATGGTTCGTTGTGATCTCAAATCTTGAAGTATTAATTTAACTCATTTCCGGAAGTCATACACCGATGAAAATTTGCTTAGCGACGTAAGTCGAGTGACAATACAATATTCTAGTGTTACTTTAATATATTTCTATATATTTATATATTTTCAAGCATATTTTAATATTCTTTAATATGAACTTCTTTATCCTAAAATAAATACTAGCCTGCAAGAAAGTTGAGTTTTGGCTGGTTGCAGAACACTGTAGGATTTGGATCACAAAATATTAGTTTGAGAAAAAGTATTAGAACACCGAAATAGCTCGAAAAACTTTTTAAAGACATAATTTTCTTAAACAAATTCTACTATAAAGTGAAAAGTTATTTTGTTTATGCATGACTAAAATTGTAAAGGGGCTGTATATGAAAGCACGTCTCATGCTTTTCTTTTTAGTCATGTTTAAAGATTTTTTTTTTTTACTTTTAGTACGATTTGCTTAAGAAAAATATGTGTAAAGTTTTTTTCTATTATCTTTTTTCTTTAGACATGTATGTTTGCAATGTTTTGATAACTAGGGCACACAACCTTACCAGTAGGGTGGGCCGATTTTTTTTTCGGATATTGGGGTTCGAGTTGTCATCAAAAGTTGTGCATTGGTACCAAATAAAGCCATGCAAAATATGGCCGTCCTAAAACAAAATTTAACCAGGCCCCTTGCCCCCTAAAGAGCCCACTCGCTTTTGGCAAAACAAGGAAAAAGAATAAAAATATGATGTAAGTTTCCCCATTTTGGGGTTCGAGTAGTTATGAAAAGTTGTTCATTGGTACGAAATTTAGACGTGTCAAATGTG
The DNA here is from genome assembly GCA_022664845.1 of Lepisma saccharinum. Taxonomy (NCBI): domain Eukaryota; kingdom Metazoa; phylum Arthropoda; class Insecta; order Zygentoma; family Lepismatidae; genus Lepisma; species Lepisma saccharinum. The sequence goes on from JAGDQP010024886.1 coordinate 4,156, forward strand.
GCCCTTCTTGGCCGTCAAGCATTTTTGGCCGTTTTCAAACTAAAATTTAGGCGGATTGATGGGCCCGGCTAGATATTTTATTGATTTGGCTGTGTTTCGGCGAACGAACATGACATTCTACAACTTTTGCACTCTACTCAAACTCAAATTTCTTTTTTAAAAAATGGGCCCCTATGAAAACTATTATTTTTTCGGTCCCCCGGGCCCCGGGTAAATATTTTTTGATCCGGCTGTGTTTGGGGCGTGATAGGGGAGGGTAAAGGATTCGGGAATGTGTTGGCCAGGGCCTATGTTGATTGTACCATCCCGGCATTTGCCTGGTGTGATTGAGGAAAAACGCTGGAAAAACCTCAGTCAGGATGGTCGGCAACTGGGATCGAACCCACAATCTCCTAAATGTAACGCCAACGATCTACCACTGAGAAAAGCTGCTCGGTAAAAAAGACAAAATGAAAGCATTTGAAGCCACTAAAAAGTACTAAAAGTGTTACATCATATTTAACTTTGTGTTTAACGATGCAAAAAGAGATTTAAAAGTGCAAATATTTAAAGAAGATTACGACAGGTTCCCGTTTATTTAACAAGGAATTTACGAAGCAAAATGCCGGTTATGCAAGTAGGAGCAATACTGCAATTGATTGGCCTATTGAATATTGTTGTCGAAAACTACTGTACAGTATAGTCGATAATTTTCAAATAGGCTATATCGGCTGTAGAATTTTTGAAGAAAAAGTAAAAAATTGTAAGAAAACTTTTCTAAGAACATGCTTTTCTTTTTTAAAAACAAAACAAATCAATTTGCATGTTTAAAAAGTAAAAAATAATTTTCTTTTTAAAAAATACTTTTATTTTTTATTTATGCATGACTAAAAAGAAAAGCGTGCGGCGTGTTCACTTTATAAATTATTCAATTGGCGAGCCCCATGCTTTTCTTAATAATCATGCATAAATATAATTTTTTAAAAAAGTAATTTTTTGAAAACAAAATTAATTTTTACTTTCTAATACGAGTTGTTTTATTTTGTTAATAGAAAAGCTTTTCTTTAAAGCTTTATTATTACTAGTTGTGGTTATTTTGGAGTTCGGATACTTTTTCCTTACCCTATGTATTGAAAATTGATGTTTTGTCACCCTATTCCTAAAGTGTTCTGCAACCAGTCAAACTCAACATCTTTATGGGCTGGTATTTATTTTAGGATACAAAAGTTCTTACTTAAATACTAAAAACATGCTTTTAAAATATATAGAAATATATGGAAGTAACATTTGTATTGTCACCCGACTTACGTCGCTGTGCAAATTTTGATCATTGTATGACGTCGGGAAATAAGGTTGCAAGATTAAAGAAAAGCCTGTAAAAAGTAGTGACCAGAAAAGAAAATTAAAGATGAAAGCGAAATTTATGTTCTAAAGTTTTATTTAAAATATACAGAGCTTCATTTCAATTTTCCCTTTTTTCTATGGTAAGCCTACTTACAGTGAAAGGATATAGGCCTATGTCTAAAATTTTAAAAATACATATGGGATCCATATTCCATAAATGTAGCTGTTGCGATTGAGTATTCAAGCTTAAATGTTCAAGAGAAGTTTCGAATACCGCTATAAGGAATTGTTGTATTAGTTCATTTCTACAATACAATTAATATATATTTATATACCTAAAGTAATGTAGATCTACCTTTTGCATGAAGCTTCAGACAACCTGTTGAGACACGTCCACATTCTGTCGCGTGGTTTGAACTCAACATTTCTCCGCAGCTGTTATCTTCAACGGAGTTGCATTGATAACACCTGATTGCAGAGGCTGTAAAGGAAAGTGCACCAATTGAGAATATTTCAAGCTCTTAGGTTTCATCTTTACGTCTAAATTCATACCCATAACGCCAGACTCGGTTGTCTAATGATAGACTGACGAGAGAAGCAATTTCCAAACGGTCTCGAGCTCAAATCTCGGCTGGGGTATGAACGTTTTTGAATTTTAAAATGTATTCTATTCGTATAATTGGGATGGGCATAGACCCCAGTCAATACTTACTAAATTTATTTTATCCCCAATAGCACACAATGTGTTTGGAACGTTGATTTTTTGTTTATTTTTTTCATTAACCGTTATCGGTTGAAAAAAGTACGTTGAAATTTTAAATCATACTTTAACAAAGATTTGAAATTGTTGATAAGATGTTAGATCTAGGTGAATTCAACTGTTATTTTCAACTATGGTATATGTTTCGTTTCATGGGATTCTTTCTAATTTAATAGAAAAAAATTTATAATGAAAAGCGAATTTAATGCTATTAACTATTATTTTGTGTCCCCATTTCCATGTTGAAAACTCGTTGAATTTCAATCTATATTCCAACGAAAATTGCCTTAGATTATGCTTCATATGTGTCTTTCCAAGTTAATTGCACAAAAATTGTTCTTAAAAGCGAATAGAATAAAATTAACTACGTTTCTCTTGTTCTAATTTGCATGTTGATTGATTGTTAAACTATATTTCAACGAACATTTAATTTCGTTAATTGGATGTTAATGTAAAATCTTTTCAACTTTCCTGTTCAACTTTGATGTAGATTTCGCTTTATATGCGTTTTACTAAGGTGATAATACCGGTATAAATTTAATAGTGCAGGGATGGTCAAAGTTTTGTTAAAGAAGGAAAAATAGATATAACAGAAGAAGGGAAGAAAAATCTAAGTTAATTTAAAAAACGTTGCACGTAAATAGTAAAAATTCTTACTAAAAAAGTTGAATTTAAAGTTAATACATTATCAAACCAAGCTAAAAATAAGTTTTACTTAAGGAGACATGAAAAAAGTGCATTTAAAGTGATCATGCATACTTCAATCAATATGTTGATGTTTTATGTTAAATAATCTGCTTGAATGATTGAAGTTTAGTGCATAAGGCCTTAAATCTACGCGGTGTGGTAAGAAATACGGTGAATAATTTTATTCCGAACCAAGTAATAAGCTTATCTCACATTTGAATTAATCTCCTTCAAAGTACTTTCCTTGGCTAGCAATGCACTTACCCCAACGTTGATTCCATGATTGGAAGCATTTCTGGAAGGCTTCTTTCGGAAGGGTCTTCAGCTGCTCAATGTCGGGAATGGTGTCAAAATGTTTTCCTTGTAGCACGGTTTTTATTTTTGGGTAGAGCCAGAAGTCGCATGGTGCTAAATCCGGAGATTTTTTAGATTTATTTATTTAGGGGGCCGCCTTATCACCCCTGCCTCTTTGCATGCTTTGCACAAGTTAAGTCGTGCACTTTCTGGGTCGTGCAGCACGTGCGTCTTAGTACTTCTCAGCTTGGGGCAGGGTTGTCCCTAGAGATTGTTGGATGGCCGGAGTTCCGGCATTTCATAAATCTCCTGCGTTCCACTTGTTCGAGACAGTTGGTGTTGCGGGACGGACTTTTGACCAGGCGTACAGAATGTTCTCCTGGTCTTTGTTCTTAGAACATTTGCATGGGGGGGGGGGGGGGTCCCTACCTACTATTATATGCTTTACTTTATACAAAAGCACATACAATACACATAAGACGACACAGGGCAAATACAGGACAACACAACATATAGCTTGGGCATCTCCCTGGAACGTGATTAAGAAAGGTTAGTTGCTGCTTTCTTGTAGTTGGGTTCTTCTTTCTGGATTACAGTTGTTGTCCCGTCACAGGGATGGCCTTCCAGTCTTCTTGCTCGATCTCTTCTTGTTGACTTCCTCTAGGTAACGAGAAGAGAAACTGATCTTCTTCTTCATGGTTAGTCCTGCATCACTCACTGGTTCTGCAACAACTTTTTCCTCTTCTCTTCATTCGTTAGTAGTCACTATACCACACTCATCCATCACTCATTCACTCATGGGTAGTATATATCATTCAACCGTTGGTTGTGGTTTCCGCAGCATTCAGTCAGTTTATCGATTTACATTGATTTCCACTAAGTAATAATTACAACACTCATCCCGGTTCTCTCCACCACTTACTCGCACTTTCACACTGTTTATGAGTGTCTCTCGCCGGTGTTCCGGCAAGGCACTCCGTATTGCTAGAGTTCCAACAATATCACACTAATGCTAACTTATAGTTCGTCTTGTTTATTTTGATATTCGCCGTTTTGTTCTTAATTTGTACCGTTTCATTAGATAGACGTTAAATCAAGATTAGTGCACTTTCACTATGATATTTATTTGTTTGTTGTTCGTTTATTTGTTGGAATGTTTGTTTGTCCGTACACGCGGATGCCGCGCTCGTTGCGAGAAACCCTCTCTCGCGCGCAGACATTACGCTGTTATATTTGTTAAATCCGGAGAGTAAGGCGGATGTGGACAGACAGGAACCTTTTTTCAGCTAAAAACTCGTGGATCAGAAGCGAGGTGTGGTTTTCCTTCTGTTCGCCAACCAAAAGTTACAGAAACATTGTTACAGAAACGATATGAAATATCATAATATGACATTGAAATAATGTGGCATAATATAAGCGATGACCAATGTTTGAAACTGCACATGAATCCTAAAGTGTGTAATTGGTGAAACCTATTGGTTTCCAACGTAAACACTTGACATTATATCCCCAAAACAGTCCTCATGAAACCACAGTTAGCGTTTCGTACCCACTACGCTTTCCACAGAAATGTGTAATTTTTTTAAGAATCCTTTTGCGTGCAGTGTCTTTCCAAATTCCAATCTTCGATTGTAAACTGAACTTCTTCCCTTTCCCTGCACAGTACTTTGGACATTCCTTAATACTAATGACACAACCATTAAATCCAATTGTCGCCCATCAGGATTGAGATTTTCCTACGGTTTCCCCCTAGTCTTACCAGGCACATGTCAGGTTAGTACCAGCTAATAAGACTGTGAACGCTTCCTTTCTCATATCCTTGTCCGTCTCTTTCCTGCTCATAAGCCATAGGTGCTAACTAACAATCATTAAGCCCGAAAAAGAAAACAACGAAGATTATAAATATCACTGTATCCGTAGTGTTATGAAGAACGTCGACTTTGGGCCTCAACTATTTAAACAGTTATCCTAATCACATTTCGGGATCATCAAGAAAATATATCATCATCATATTCAGCCGTTTTCTATCCACTGCTGGATGAAGGCCTCCCCCTTTTCTTTCCACATATCTCGGTCTGCTGATATCCTCATCCATGTAGCTCCTGAAAAACGCTTGATTTCATCTACGCATCTTACATTTGGACGTATCTCGGTCGTTTCTTTTCTCTCTGTAATGATGTACGGCTGCGAAACTTGGACATTGAATGCGCAAACGACTCAAAGATTGAGAGTCACACAAAGAGCAATGGAGAGGTGTATGCTAGGAATAACCAGGAGGGACAGGAAGAGCAAGAAATATATATTTCATATATATATATATATATATATATATCCTTACCCCTACCAGGAGGAGGATGATCCCTACCAGGCACTTTTTTGGGGGTATTTTCGAAGTAAATTCCGAACTTCTAACTATTTCTTGTCTTACCAAAGCATTGTTATTTAATTCATAATAAATAATCCATCTATATATACATACAGAAACTTCAACTATTGATTTATAATGATTTTCTATGTGAGAGGCATGGGTAGTCTTCACCGGTCACATGCTTTACAGGCAAAAATGCACCCCCTTCCCCCTTTCCAATTCGTCACTCCGATGTGTACGACGTTCCCAATGTGTGTACGACCTCTGCAAGAAATAGCACTGGTATCCAAACCACAATTACCAAAGTACTCTGATTGCCACAAGATATTAACGAACTCTGATTTTAGATTAGACCAAAAATTCACCTTAAACTTTACGCATGCCTTTGCATGAAGTGTTCTCATATTAATTAGACCTTGTGCCAGACAAGTTCTTGGTATAAAATTGCGGGACCAGATGAAACTTTCAGCACTTGTACACTGGCATGTATAGAGCACGAAAATACGTGATAGACATTCCAAAAAGGTAGCTATCCAAGATGGCGGCCATTCAAAATGGCGGCCGACGCTATTTATTAAAATCAACATAGCTCGGCTACGAGTTATCCGATTTCGATCATTCTTTTTTAAATGAAAGATAGTGCCTCCGTAATGTTACCTCGCATTGCAGAAATTTTCAAGCAATTGTCCATATCTCTGGTTATACTTGTCGGATTTAATTGATCTTTTTTTAAAAATTAAAGCCTAAGTTACACGCTATATATTGTGTAAGGACATAGGTTTATCTAAAACCAATCGTTTCAAAGTTAAATATTAAATAAGAAAATATTTTAGGCTAAAATGAAACTTTTTTTTACATTTAACTGAAAAATTATTAGATTTACGAAAATATTGCTCATAAAACAAAAATGTAGCTAATGAAAATATATTTCATTTAAAAAAAGAATGATCGAAATGGGATAACTCGTAGCCGAGATATGTTGATTTTAATAAGTAGCGTCAGCCGCCATTTTGAATGGCCGCCATCTTGGATAGCTACATTTTTGGAATAGCTATCACGTATTTTCGTGCTCTATACATGTCAGTGTACAAGTGCTGATAATTTAATCTGGTCCCCCCCATTTTATACCAAATCATCGTTTTTTGGCTTCTGGTAACAAAGACTATAATAACGCAGAAACTTTTTCTCTTGCAACCTACTTAAAGTAAGGACCTCTGATAGCTAAAACGTGAAAAGCCGTTACATCAACGCTTTCAGTTATGAGTGACGGTACGATAAGTATGGAGGTGGCCGTCTTTGCCGAATAGGCCGACTTTGAACAAATGACTCTATAATGTTATGAATCTTTTCCGTACAGTAATAACATTTTTTTTTCACTTTATCAATTCCGAAAACCATTTTTTTTTAAAAAGTCAAAATCTTTTGATCACTTTAAAAAATTCTTAAAGCACAGGATTTGGTATACAGAAAGTATATGGTCAAGCAAGTAACGTATGAAAACCTCCCAAAAATCAAAGTTGAATATATCTTGATTATCGTGTATGAGGTTCACAGGAATACTCCGAGCTCATACACAAGCGTCTTACGTACATACTAGAACACAGTATTTTTTTTTACACATAAGTGCGAAAAAGTACGAAAATATGTATAGTTATGCGATTTTTTCTTATAACTCGTTAAGAAGTCTTGTCATCCCCATCCATATAACGATTTGGCAACACAATCGGCAGATTTTTTTTTATCAGCGATAATGAACATCCAGCATAGCTATAGTAGCATCAACTGAAAGCCTTACCAGAAAATGAGTTCCAGAAGTGTCTTCAAAACAATGAGATATGAACAGTGTGTATGTGTAAACATGAAATGTCATTACTTTGAAAATGCATAATTATATTTTTTGTTTAAAACTTTCGTAAACTTTATTTTGTATGGGCCATTTCAGTAACTTTATACTTCGACTCGTAACGATTATACTGTTAAGGTGCTGCTAGTTAAAATCCACAAACATCTTGCCCCTGGCGGGATTCGAACCCCCGACCTTCGTGTCGGTGGCCTAACGCTTCAGAGCACACGGCTGTCGGGTCGGTATATTTTTGTTTGTGTTACTATCTTATTTATAATAGTGTTAAGTATCGTTGTTTAATTGATGCTCTGTGTGTATACAGTGCATCAAAGTACCTTTAATGATTTTCACCTAACACATACATATATTGTAATTTCTTATTTTTCAGTTTATATTTCATGTAATATTTCTAAATGTCTTTCTATCGTTTCGTCGTCCTATCCGTTCTTCATAGATGTTAGGTGTAACGGAATGATAAAAATAACACAGGGCTGCGAAATATTATTTTTCTACGACGCTTTTGATTCTGATGGGTGATTATTATGTATTTTGGTCTCCTGATTACGAATCTGAAGTCAGATTTTTCCTATCACCCAAGGTTTTTATATAATCGTAATTTAAGTACTTACTAAACTTATAATTTTATTCAATGTAAACATGTAGGACATAATGTTCGTACAATGTTAGAAATAAATCAATACGGCAAACAGGTTACTTTGATTAACAAAATACGTAAAGGCTGATTTTTGTTACATAAAAAGTCCAAAACAGACATTTAAATTTCTCAAACTCTCTTTCTCTTGCTGCGGAAATGTGATATTCGTGATTTTCGTTTGTGTCCTGACTTCTCATTGTCTCTCTTGAGACACCAGCAATAGTCGGCCATCATAACTCTATTTCACCTGCCCTGATAACGTTTTTCAATCTCCTTCATGTCCTGATGGAATCTCTCCCCATGTTCTTCACTAAAATCGCCTAAATTTTCAGGGAAAAAGTCGATATGGCTATGAAGGAAATGAAGTTTAACGCTCATGTTACAGCCTAGTTGTTTCATAGCCATCAACATATTTTCCACGATGTTCCTGTAATCAGGTTGTTTTCTGTTCCCCAGAAATCCCGCAATCACATTTCGGAATCCAGTCCAAGCCAGCCTTTCTTCATTGGTCATCAAATTTTCAAATGTTTCATCTTTCATTAGCTTCCTTATCTGGGGTCCAACGAAGATTCCTTCTTTGATTTTAGCCTCGGATATAAAAGAGAATTTTGAACTGATATACTTAAAACATTCACCTTCTTTATTCAACGCTTTCACAAATTGTTTCATGATCCCGAGCTTTATATGGAGTGGCGGCAAAATAATATTTTCTCTTCTAATCAAACATTTTTTTGTTACATTGTTGTGTCCTGGCTCCATTGTTGTTCTTACAGGCCATTCTTTCCTATCCCAGTGTAAATCACGTGCACGGCTATCCCATAGGCAAAGGAAACAAGGAAATTTTGTAAAGCCTGACTGCAATCCAAGCAACATTCCTATAATTTTGAGATCTCCACACACTACCCATTGGTGCTGTGAATATTTTATTGCCGCTAACAGAATTTCAAGGTTTTCGTAGTTCTCTTTCAAATGTACGGAATATGCTACTGGTATTGAGGCATATTTATTTCCATTGTTTAACAGTACAGCTTTCAGATTTCTTTTTGTTGCATCAATAAATAACCTCCATTCCTTTGCGTTGTATTTAACTCCATATTGTGATAGTAGACCTTCGATGTTATTGCAGTACACAAGAGGGCCGTCTTAGGTAAAGTACTCAATAAATTCCTCTTCTCTTCTCCTATACCAGTAGAATGTAGTACCAGGAACTAGCAATCGTTTCTCCTTTAAACGCGAACCCAAAATTTGTGCAGATTCTTTAGAAAGACCTAGATCTCTTACCAAGTCATTCAATTCTTCTTGGGTAAACAGATCTGGTTTCTCATCTTCTGTGGAAGCTGCAAATTCATCATCGTTGTATGTAGAGTCAGATGATGATGGTGATGATGATTCAAGGGTTACTGGAGGCGTGGGTACGGGAATCTCGGGGCTGTGTGGTACAGGTCTGATAGCTGATTTCAGATTTGGGTAAACAATACTTTTCATACTTTTCTTGTTATGTCCGTCCACTTTCACCATACAAAAATAACAATCATCTACGTGGTTCACCTGCTCTCTCCATACCATTGGAACTCCAAAAGGTAACGACTTCTGCTTCCCCCGAGTCCATTTTCTTAAACCAGCAACACAGGAATGGCACACATAATGTGGTGCAAAGGCTTTGTCCTGGTCTCCTAACTTAACACCAAAGTAAGCAAAGTATGTTTTTTTCACAAACGTGGTTATGTTCTGTCTCCTGCTTTTCAATGTAAGAGACCCGCAAATATAACAAAACATATTTGGATCATTTACACACGATCGTCTTGAGGAGCTCGCCATTTCAAAACGTTATCCACAGGAAGAAAGGTTCATTGAACAAAGGACACTTACAAATCATTGGCGGGAATACCTTTTATTTATTATAATGAGCTCAAATTTCTTCTACAAGCACTTCAAAATATGTTGTTCTTTACTCCCGTGCGAACTGTATGATGGTCACTTTTTATTACATGTTTTAAAGAACAAATATACTTATATTTGTTTTAGCTAAAATATAATTTAATTGCTGCAATTTGCATAAAAAGTCATCTTCCTTTACACATTGTTGTGAGTTTGTCATTTAGTGGCTCTTTTTTAAATTACTATAATTTACATTCGCCAAAAATCCCGAAAAACACGAATATCTCTGCAACCGTGTATCTGAGACATCAGCAGGTATCACCGTTGGAGAGTCTGATTTTTAACGGAGAAAATGATGTATGAACAATTCATAACGGATGGATAGTACTGAAGTTATAAACACCTAACTGGAAGTCTAAAAACAGAACGGAAATCGCTTGAAGTTAAAAGGGTTAAGAATAGCAAAATTATGAAATAACAGACAAACTGTGGGTGATGGAGAAAAACGAATACCATATTTGGAAACAGCTCTAAACCAAAATTAGAAAACACCCATTGACATACAAAGCGCCAAAATGACGCAGCCTTGTGTAATCCATTAAAATAACAAGACATGATCAAAGCTTCAACAAAGAAGATTATATTCAAATAAAATCCAGTATGATAAGCAACAACTGAAAAATATATAAATCTACAGTATAACCTCTCTGCAGATATTGATGGATATGTCAACGAAATGGTCGCAAGGCAATGCGAAATATTACATGTAAAATCTTTAAAATAAGTTATCATTATTATAACTAATCTAAGAAATAGGTTATCTCAGTAGACGCAAACATCTTCAGAAAACATAGGAAAATATTTTTTAAAAAATGTTCAGTTTCTGTGATGTGACGAGGCTAAGTCTCTCCTTGGGAAATGAACAAATATGTGTGCGGAATAGATAATTAATAGAGCTGAAAACGAGACGTCTAATATATGGTGCTAAAACGCATACTAAAACGTGAATAAAAAGGGAAGGAATGGAAGAAGCAAGATACAGAACCCGTAATAATGAGACTAGTTTGAATGGACACAAATTCTCTAAGTTATTACAATTATAAAAGAATATAGAAACAACTGACAAAAACTTTCAGAATGAAATCATATTGAATAAATGTGAAATATGCAACCACTCAACAATTTTGAACAGTGAAGTGAAGATGAGTCCTAAGTTCAAAAAGTGTGTAAGATTGCCTTTTCACTAACACTGTAGCACTAATTCCATATTTAGAGTTAAAAATTTAGATAAAATGAATGCGTATAAATTTCATTAAATCCAAGTCCAAATTGTAGCGGAAAATAATATAAGTCAAGTTCGAAATATTGATTCAATCTCATGTGTCAACTAAAATGCTGTAGTCGAACTATGAAATGCTGATCTCAACAAAAGACTGGCATCTGCTATGCCGATACTGCCATGTCGTCGTTTATATACACCTTCAGATCCTGGTTATTCAGTGGACCTTTGCTCAGATCCGTCTTGTCATTAATCACATGAATGCTCTTAATTCAAATCCGGATCTGTCAGTAGCGGCCTCGGGCAGTGTTGAGCCCATGCACAACACCTAGCTCATTCTTAGATTATTATTTTTTTTATTTTAATCACTCTAAAATATAGAATATGTAATAATATTTTCCCCTATGTATTCAAAAAAGCCATAGTTTACTTTTAGGAAGAGACAAAAATACTTCACAAGTTCACAGTTTAATCTTGAGTGTGCAATTTTCCCGCAAGCCTCTGAACGCCCAACCCGCTACATTGACTCTCCCTTCGCCAGATGTTGGAATAGCATCTTCTATGTTAATACCATTGGCAGAAAGCTGTTGCAATCTTAAAGTCACTATTCTTTTTCTCCTCCTCCTTAGTTTTCCATTCCATCAACTCGTGGCGCCCATCGCCATACAGGCTGAAGGTATATGCTACTGACCTTCATTTACTCGCAGTCTCTACTTGTGTGTGTGTGTGAGAGAGAGAGAGAGAGAGAGAGAGAGAGACAGACAGACAGACAGACAGACAGAGAGAGCGTGTGTGAGCTTGTATCTGTTCCTCCCTTTGAGTGTTACCACAGAATGCTGAATCTCACAAGCGACACTCATGCTCTACGTAACGATACTGGAGTGACTGCTTAGTGTCGAAAGATAGACGCCAGAGCATTTTAAACTCGTATGTCCACTTCCAGTCTAATCCAATGGGAACAAAGTTTCAGTTCTAACTCAATTTTATACGCTTCTTATCGCCGTGCGGCCCGTTTCTTTTAAATTTTAATTCCTGAGTTATTCATATAATAGTATATCGTACTCTGCACGTAATAGGAAATATTGCAAATAATATTTACGTTTTTGCAAGAAGTAAGTCATAAATAAAAAACGGACCACATAGCGATATCGAGCGTAAAAAGCTGAGTTAAAACTGAAGATTTGGTCCACATTGGTTTAGACTGGAAATGAACAAATCATATTATTGAACATAAAAAGGATATTATTCATTGTATAAATAAGATGGTGAAGATGCAGGAAGAGAGACACTTTGAATACAAGAAGGAGCAAATTGGGGTAAGTATGCGATGTGATTACTTGCGAAGCAAAATCCCGCTTTACATTCACATGGTACGTTATGGCAACCACTCTGTTTACTCCAGAGAAATTTCCGACTTACTTTTGGAATTTTCCAAAACAAACTGTGAAGAAATTATGTTTAATTTAGACATTCTTGACAAAGGAAAGCTCTGTCGTCACGAACTGTCTTCAATCTACTCGGCAGAAGAATTTCGATCAATGTCAGGAGCTGTGAGCTTTTTAGACTTTATAGTTTAAAATTGCTTGGAGGAAACGTTTAGTGAATCTTCAAAGCTTCTAAAACTGACATTAACCATACCAAGAATAGTCACACAAATTTCTAGCCACGAAAAATTGTGACAAACTATCAAATGCTATTCTCAATATTATAGCTACGATATTTTTTTAAGTTTTCTCAAAATCGTAACTAATTGACTTAACGTCCCTTTATTTGAAAATCTGGTCACTTCTTCTTTTGTGTATATGCTACACAATTTAACTTTAACTAACTAACTCTATGGCTTATGGAACTCCCAAGTTCATCGCCGCAGTAACAAACATTCTCCATTGGATTGTATCCTGGGCAATATCAAGCCAGTTTTCATCACGAACACCTACTTCTCTTCTAATATTGTCCTCCCAACGACGTCTAGGTCTTCCCAATGGCCTCTTTCCATCCGACCTTCCAACCAGGATAGAACATAATCTGCGTTTTTCTCCCATCCGAGCTACATGGCCTGCCCATCTTAGTCGTCGTGATTTCATTATTTTTACAACATCTGGTGAATCGTACAGTCCGTGGAGTTCTTCATTATGCAGTCTCTTCAACTCTCCAGTCATCTCGTCGCGTTTCAACCAGTATATTTTTCTCAAAACTTTATTTTCAAATACACATAATTTATGTTCATCTGCTAGAGTCGTACTCCAACTTTCGCAACAGTAAAGTATTACCGGCAGAATAACCGTTCTATATATTTTCAATTTCAATTTCCTTGATATTAATCACGATGTTAGAAATTTTTGGACTGAATAGAAACATGCGTTCCCCGATACTAAGCGACTTTTTATTTCTTCTGTGACCTCATTTTTGCTTGCTACGTATGCTCCCAAGTATTTAAATTTGTTTACTTTCTCTATGACCTCATCCCTAATTCTTATGTTTTTATTTCTTTCATTCCCTGTGTTTCGGCTTGTTATCAATCCTCTTTCACATAAAAGTCCAGGCCCATATCCAGGGGGGCTGAGCCAGCGCCCCCTCTACTAATGCCTCTCGCCTCCACAAGGTAATAAACGTGACGTAGACATCAAGAGGCGAGCGTTAGATAATTCACTACCCTGAATGACTGTGTTTTTCAGATTTCGCTTTCTCTTTTGCACCCTTCAAACCTGACAGTCAGTTTGCTTTGTGTTTTATAGTGGGTGGAAGTTTGTACTGTCATGTTGAGTTTCTGTCTACAGAGTATAAGATCTAGCTATCACTCCAGTGTAGTGTAGTTTAGTGCCCATTTCATCATGGTAGTGAAATGTTGAGATCCAAATTGTAGACAAAATTACAACAGTATCGAGCTCATGTGTTTAAGTTCCCTAAAAGGTAGAATTGCGCTAGACCTTGACTAAAATGAAATAAGGAATTGTTACACCAACGGAATATTCTGTGGTAAGCAATCCGTTACTAGTAGTGTTTAGTTTCCAGTGGTGAGGTATTAGTCGTCCAATGAATGGCCTTTATCCTTCCCAGTTTTTAAAATTATTTCAAAGTGAAGCACAATTTTACAATTATTTCCAGATGGTTGCAGTCTAATAATAAATCATCATCATTAGTGTTCAGCCGCATGCGGCAGGTTCTTCAAGGCATGATAAGGATTCCCTTAATACTGCCAAGGGCAACTCGTCTTTGTTTCCTCTTTGATCCTCAACCATGCCTTCATTTCCATCCATTGAGGTTTAATCTCGATGTAGCCAATGTCCTAATCAGTTTCGTTTTCTCTTATTGTGTCCAGTATTGTTCGTCCCTCGCCAACTCTCTTGAGCACTTCCTTATTACGCGTCTTAAATTTAGTTGTAAGGGTTGTATATTTACTTCTTGTTGAGGCAAAAGTAGATATTTTTCATAATGTATTCATAATTCATTAACAAATTAATCATGTAAGACACGTAATTACAAACTTATAGGAATTTTACAATTTTAGATGTAAAATATAAAGTTCAGTGAATCTGTAAAATACTTCTAAAATCCAGACAGTGGCCATTCAACTTCTTACCTGGCTTTATTAGTACTGTACTTGGATGGTGCATTGTTAATTTATTCTTATTTTTGGGGTAACCTTCGCTATATTTGGGATTAGAACCCAGCATCTTTTTAATTTGTCTACACCTTTCACCAGGAACGTATCTAGAAATTGGTTACGGGAAGGTTCCACGGGCTTCCGGAGGGGTCCAAGGTGTGTCTAAGTATGAAATGTATGTTAAATATTCGTGTACAATTACGCCCGAAATTATACTACTTCTTAGGGGTGGATTTCAGCTCTTTGCCCGGCTAGGCCAGGCAAAAACTTTCCAGATGCGTGTATAATTCACCGGAAACAACAATTTAACCAACTTCTTAAAAATTTACCCTCTCCAAACAACAGGCCAGGACAAAAGCTGAAACCGAAGTCCACCTCTGCAAATTCTGCATAAAACTCTGAATTTCGTGAGGGGTCCTGATCCCCGGGTTCACCTTCTAAATAGGTCCCTATTTTTCACGCCTGTTTTCGTATTAAAAATTTGAACTTCTAGATATTTTAATTATTCGATCCCTCTTTCTTGCCTATCTCAGGATCATTCCTCTTCGTACGAAATTTACCATGCCTTAAATTTTCGATGTTGTAAAGGAGTAGATGTTGCGCATATGTATGTTGAACCCGTTTTTGTTTGCTACATATAAATTCCATTCTAATGAATCCATTTTACTGATCTGTAATTGTTTTATTCTCTGCTGGAAGATGGATAAAAATAAACATTATTTAATGGAAATAAAATTATTCATTATTTAACAAGTTTATTCAGCAGAAGTACTCGTATAACATTAACAGTTCAAATTATTTAACAGAAACGTGCTACTTAAATGCCTGCATTAGTTCTGGATTAAGAAGGTCGTATGAACTTTACATTTTTCTTTACATCAAGTAAAGTATCTGTGACTCAAGTATGTTGTTATATGTCTGAAGAATGATACCCCTCGGCAATTACTCATTCGAGGATAGGGACGGAGAAGGTAACGGCGAGGGAATTAGTTCAATTACCATGCCGATATTAACCTGGTGAAACTGAGCAAACGTTCAGCCGGTAAGGATACTAGAATCTTTATGTTTCCCCAGTATCTATGCGAATTCCGTGGCTACGACCACTAGATCTTGGGGCTGGATAAGAAGGTGGCATTCCCCTAGAAATATAACCAAATAAGAGTTACAAGTTTGTTGTTTCCGTAAATCATCTTCCCCTTCTCATGAATTTTATAACATTCAGAAATTTTAGTTAAATATTGTGAGACGAGTTTTCATTTGAAATAGGAATCCCAAATGAATCCATTATTGTCGTCGGTACGTTTCTTGCATATTATATAAAGAAAAATAGTCCCCATCAGCATCGACGACCTTCTGCCAACGTTCTGGAAGGCCATGGATTCCATCGCGGTAGAACTTGGTGGGCCGTGAAGCGAAGAAGGTATCAAATGCATTTTGCACCTCTACTAGGGATTTGAACTGGCGTCCTCTATGGTGATTGTCCAAGGAATGGAACAGGTGAAAATCGGACTGTGCAATGTCCGGGGAGTATGGCGGATGCAATAGTGTTTCCCATCCAAGGCGTAGAATGGTGTCCCGGGTCATCCTAGCCATGTGGGGCTTATCGTTGTCCTGTAACAGGAGGACCCCTTTGCGATTCAGAAGTGCTGGCTCTAGAGTTTTGAGTTTTCTTGAACACGGCTCAACTGCTGACAGTACACAGTTGCATTGATGCTCTGACCAGCTGGTAGCAGTTCCCGATCCACGATGCCGCGAGCAGTCCACCAAACACACAGGAGGACCTTCTTCTGGTGCAGTGCTGGTTTCGGCTGTTTTGGAACCGGTTCATGGGATGCTAACCAATGATGACGGCGCCATGGAGATTCGTACAGGACCCACTTCTCATCACATGTTAACACCCTGTCCAGAAATGACTCCTTCCTCAGACGAGACAGCAAAGAAACACAGGTGTCTGCTCGCGTTGCCTTCTGGCCCAGAGTCAAATCATGTGGGACCCACCGACCCAACTTGTAGTGCTTCCCAAGTTGATGGAGGTGCTGCCGGATAGTTTCTCCACTCACACTGAATTGTAGTCCAAGTTCCTCACATGTCTGGCCACTGTTCGCTTCAATTGATGCCTGAAGATCTTCCTTTGGTACCTGTGTTAGTCTTCCTGCACGTGGTGCGTCTTCGAGTGTTTCGTCACCGTCCTTGGTAAACCACTGCTGCACTGTCCGCGTAGTCACGACACCCTCACAAGACCATTCATATCTTCCGCCCCGCTGCAGCTGCGTTTGACCCCAGTTTGAACTCGTACAGCATACACGCCCTTATGACGATCTGTGGAGGTCCCATGTTCACTCTGTCTTTCCGCGCGTTCACGGTGTAACTGGACTGCCACAACCAGGTAGTATGTTGGATATACCCACACCAACAACTGACCTTCGCCTGATCTCCATTCGCATCCAACTCACGGTGTGAGGGCCAATTGAACACAGACCTCCACAAAAAGCGACAAAACTTTCTTGGTTCCCTTATACATATGATTTTAATACCTTAGTTATAGAAAAAAATCCCTCGAACGTATTGAAAGTTTCATTCCTCGTAGGGACTATGATTCACCAAATTGATTTCTACTCAAAACGATGACATAATATATTTTTTTCTTGCTCATGAATCTCAGGGCTTATATAATAAAATAATTGTTTAAAACTAATTCTCTAGTCTACTACACCCACAAACTTGGAGTTATTCCGTACAGTTTTTATAGTTTCGGTTATGAAATAATTTGGGTTCCTCTGCAGTAAATAAAAATAGTCTCATCTTTTTCTGAAACTTCGTACGAAATTACGGACAGTTTTAACTTTTTCAATGTTGTATTTAGATAAAATATAGTTCTCTTGCTGTGAATTCTACTAATTTAAGCTGTAAATTAAATAGTTAACTATATCGATTCGGCACTGATATTTGAAATAGTGTAAATCATGTAGCGTTTATTATATATTTTATAAGTTTGTATTTAATGTCATTTTAACTGATGAATTAAAAAAGAAGAAAATACTTTAGATATGACAGTCACATTAATTTTCGAGTGCAAATTCAAATTTTTGTTATGAATAAATCTAAATTAGATTAGATCGGCTTGCAAAACTCTAAATTAGAATATTGAGGTTCCACTAGGCTTAGAATATCGTTCTCTACAGCATGCTATTTCTCATTTTAATAAAGTTTGGTTTAAATATTTTTAAAATGTCAATTATAGATGAAGATGTTATTTCCATAAAGCAAATAAAAGTTAAAAAAAGAAATGTTTCTAAGCCAATAATGTACGTCTCGTGCAAAGGAAAGCGGGTAGCAGAAGCTCGCGTCTCGTATTGCCGCTTGCACGTGACGTCATAATGTGACGTGTGCCGCTTTAGTGGAGGAGGCACTGGCTGAGCCTCTGTAAATTTTCCTTGCCCCAGTACAAATATTTAATTTTATGTACGTTTCTTAAGCCCAAACCCTTCCCTATTTTTTCGTGGCCCCCTGCTTTTGTGACTGGCAGCGGCCTGAGTGCAACACCCAATTGAGAGAACCACCGGCCGCCAATGGGATGTTACTCATTGACTGCGTACCATATAGTTGGATTCGTGCGGGAACGACTGTTTCTGTAGTTTGACACACGCATGACTCATACATCCTTGTTGTTAATCACTTAGGTTATTCATTTGCGTTTTGCATATGACTGAAGGGAGGTTGTACAAAGCATATGCAGAATGATCAAATGTAGGAAATATGTGGATTGCCATATTATCTGATTTATTCATACCTTTTGCTCATGAGAACTTGTACTATATTCGTCCATTTCTGTGAGTCATCTTTTCACGAATTCCACGGACATCATTTAATGAATAAAGACGATGATTTTTAACTCTAATTGCATAGAAACTCACATAATATGAATAAGACACATGAATATGTGATATAGAATTGTTGAATCATGTTGGGCTTTCAGATTAGAAAGTGTTTAATAGACTACAGCCTATCCTTCTGATTTCCTCATGCATCTGGCAACATTAACTTCTATGAATCTATACATATATTCAGCGAATGTTCAAGGAGTCAAATATTCTGAGTATGTTTCAATTGTATAATACGATGAAAGTTTATTTGTGTCGATGGGTGGTAGGGGAAATGACTATCATATATATTTAAACATTTTATTTTTTTCGCACAGAAGACCGTTTCTTAAAATATATGCTACTTACGTTGCATATTAGGAATGCAACAATAGTGATGTTGTACATATTGAAAACTACTAGCGACCTTTAATTAAATTTACTAACCAACATGTACGATTTTATAACTCATTAACAGTAACGTTAGTATACGATATGTATTAACAATCCTCATTGCCTCTCTGAGCACAGTAAAGCGAGTAGAATACAGAAAACGTACAGCACTTCTAAAAGCAATATATGAAGAAAACACTCAGCAATGGTATAATCAAACTCCATCATTTTTATAACATCCTTGATCTTGCTTATGATCAATTGTTTGTTTACTGCCTTCATACACAAAACTTAATTAGATTTTTTGTTTGAAACTGTGTTATTATTCATTCCTGAGAATGTAAATAAAATAGTTCGTTGTTATGAATCAATGATTGTCAGCTAGAATTATCTTGATAAACGGTGCTGGCTAAGATGAGCCCTACTTTATTATAAGATAAAAAGTTGTTATTTTGACGTATTAATATGTACTACTTGGTATAGTAAAGTTGTTTCTATTACTCTTGTCTTTCCAATCGTAGGATGCCTACCTGAGAAATATTCTCTTTCTTGATTGGCTACCTTATTTTCCTTTCTGCTCTGTTCTGTTCTGTTCTATTATCTAGTGCGGAAATGGCATTAATTAAGCCCATCCATTGCACATTCGTTTTAAAAATTGCTGTTTTAGAATAATATTATAATAAATTACAGTATAATATTTTCCTTTCTATTTTCTTTCTTCACTAGCCAATGTCACATAATTGATGCATGTATCTAGATAAATAATACTAACATGTATAAGGTAAATACTTCAGGGACTAATTTGTTCCATTTCTTCCCTTAGTATATATTAGTAGTAGTATGTGATGTGTAATTAATATATGGAAGAGTTCCTGACAAGGGTCTGATATAGAATCATTGCATGTTAATGTTTAATACGTAATATGACCCTTAAACACACCGCCTAGAATCTTAATTTTCACCTTTTTCTTCGTATCTCATGAATGCAAGGTAAGTTTTATTTAACTGGAAATTGACAAAATTCGTGGCCTTCATATTCAGCTTATTGATATGGTATTTTCCTGTATATGAAAGTGTGACAGAATATTGGGAAAATATGTTGTTCTAAGTATATTTTATAACAATCATTAATCAGTACAATGATTCATTTCATTTTTGATTATATGCGTTTAAAGATAATCATGTCTAGTTAAGTATATTGTAGGAAGACATCAGCCAATATATCGAATATGTCTGGGTCGGTGACATGATCTGATTTGCTTTAAACCTTCTCAAAATGTTCCGTTCCTTTTCTTTAAATTACGTTTTGCTTAAAATTTATAAATCATGGGTAATCAGCTGTTTCTTTTCAGTAGCAGATATCTATTATATTAGGTTATCCTAATTTACTTTTGCCACGCAACTTAACTCATTTTACGAAGCTGAAAGATCCTACAAATTTTTACCATCTTCTGCTTTTGTATTAATACTCATACTTAAAAGAATAAAAGTCTAAATTTCATTACGACGATCATGAGAAAGCTTCTGATAAACTCATTGATTTTATCCAATGTAGTTATCTGTAGTAGATTTGGTTATTTTAGCTTATGTTAATAATGTCTTAATTCCATAATAACCTACGCGTCAATTGAATCGATAGCTGGAAGAAGGAAATAAATTCAAAAATCTATTTTGTGGGAAATTAACAAAAACAGTAGAACATTTTTAATATTTACTGAAAAAAACAACAACATATTTTTACAGAATATTCGGAACGGTATTATGCTCCTTGTGCATTGCTCAGACAGTTTCCAGGTATTGTATTTTTTCCTGAAAAATTAAAAAAAAAAGTTGGTGGATTTATTTCCTTCCTCCAACTGATGGGGAAAAAAATGAATGCTCAGTTGTAAGTGCTTAGACGTAAGTATGGAAAAATCGACCATATAAATGAAGCAAAATGCAATAAAATGAATGAATGGTACTTCAAATGAATGCTATTTACAAAAAATGTATGCACAATGAACACTAAAGCTACAAGCAAGTCAAATATGCATATTTGTTTCCTTCTACAAACTGACAGAAATTTCGCGTTAAGAATGGGCAAAACAGCTATTATTCCGTAACAGTGATAGCAATAGATGTTATACTGATATATGTGAATAATAGAAGTTAAAAAAAAACAGTTTAGAAAAAACGTACGGAAATGCGAGTTATTGATTCCCAACTGTGGAAAAGCAGTGTAAAAGCACCATGTCAGACGAACTCATTTTACTTGTAGTCTGTTATGTGTGCAGTAGAGTGATAGACTTATGTGTGCAGTAGAGTGATAAGGTAAGGATTGTGCAGATTTAGTTCATATTATAATTGTCGGAAAATTATTGTATTATTGTATTATCGGAGCTTGAAACTAACTGTTTTAGAGGGAAAAGTGTAACATCAAAATACAATAATTAAATTAGGTACTCATAAAGCGATGAGTACGGGGGGATAATTCAGTATATTCTGAATTAGTATATTTTAGGCGTATTATAATATGCATTTAATGTCCAGACACACTGTGGGTCATCATTCAAAACCCTACCAAACGACCGTGGGTCAGTGGTAGAGTTTAGCATTGGTTCAGCGTTGGTTTAGCATTCGGAAGGTCCTGGGATCGATCGCATCGACTGACCATTATAGTGTATTATTATCATTATTTTTTTTCAACTGTTTGCGCACAGGGTCACGAGATAGCAGCACGGCACCAAACAAATTAATTCCCGTCGAGTTTCTTGTGCTACTTGGTCAACAGCTGTGAAGGTGGTTACCAGTTCTTGTAGAGTTGTTACTATCGGCAATAAGAATTATTGTGTTTCGTTATAATGTCAAGTTCAATGGCTTCTGAGAGTGATTCAGAAGTGCCTTCATCATTCGAAAATAAGCGTAAAAAGGGAGTTCGCAATATCCACTGCTACAAACGTGAAGTACAGAAGAAGCAGCGTCTTCTTGGTCAACAATATGTGAGCACCTCCACAGGTAAGACTATTCCTGCAAAAGCGAACACCAATGTTTCTTGCTCTTGCAAATGTAAATGTACTGACAGCTTGTCTCCTCAAGAAATGAGATATTTGCTTGATCGGTTATACGATGGAAGAAGTAAAAACGAACAAGATGCATTTCTAATGGGACTGATAGTGCGTCTTGATCCAAAACGCCGCCGTCCAGTGAGTGAAACCCCTAAAAAACGAGACAACGTTTTTGATTTCTTTGTCCTAAATAGTGCAAACAAAAGAATTCAAGTGTACAGAAACGCGTTTTCTTTATTGTATACGATAAACTCCAAAGCGCTGTTCCGTTTGACTACCTTAGTTGCGTCGGGAAAATCTCCGGAAGACAAGCGTGGCAAACACTTAAATAAGAGTAACAGGTTACCTCCAAAATTACTTAAAGCTATTGATAAACACATACAAGAGTTCCCGCTTCACCATTCACACTACAGCAGTAACCACATTCAATATCTGAGAGCGAAACTGAACATAAAACTATGCACCGTCTTTTCTGTGAAAAATATACACAGTACGTTCTTCGCGTTAAATATAATTTTTATCGTAGACATTATAATGAGAACTACGGTTATCGATTCGGGAGACCCAAGATCGATGTCTGCAGCACTTGTGAAGAGTTGGAAATGAAGATCAAATGACCTTCGCTGAATGACACCGCAAAACACGTCGGAGTCGCCGAGAAGATGGCCCATGTACATAGAGCTAAGAAATTTTACGCAAAACAAAAAGATGTTTTGGAAATGTGTAATGAAAAGGAAAATGTAGGATGCCTCGTCTTCGACTACATGCAAAATCTCCAGTGCAAGAGATGTTCTATCTCAGAGAAATTTGTTTGCATGTATTCTGTATCCACGATGTAAAAACGGGATCAGCAAATTTTTACACATATCTAGAAGGTGTGGCGAAAAGAGGCCCTGATGAAGTATGTAGTCTACTTTGGTTAAAGATTCAGGATATGAGTCCTGCTCTTAAAGAACTACACATATTTAGCGACGCTTGCGTTGTCCAAAATCGCAACAACACACTTGTCCGTTTTCTACTTGCCTTGGTATCACTTGGACATTTTGATGCAATCTATCAATATTTCCCTGTCCGTGAACATTCTTTCTTGCAGTGCGATAGGAACATCGTTACCGCCAAGCGTAAGATTAGAAAAATTGACAGAATATACACTCCGGATGAGTACTGTCAGTTGATACAAACATCTAGAGTATCAGGATATTGCGTAAGGCAGGTGTCTTCAGCACAAATCCTGAACTTTAAGTCTTGGTGGCCGAAGTTTTACAAGAAGTCGACGCAGAGCAGTGACAAACGTTCCCTATTTTCTATTT
>JAGDQP010024887.1:0-27452 GCA_022664845.1 Lepisma saccharinum
AACTCGCGGATCAATTAAATGTGACACGAGAAGCAGTTTCCATGCGTTTAAAAGCCATGGACAAGATTCAAAAGTTGGGAAAATGGGTTCCACATGCATTGACTAAACGACAGCAGGAAAACCGAAAAACCACTTGCGAAATTCTGCTCGCCAGGTACAAAAGTAAATTGTAATTAAAAAGTAATTGTAATTGTAAGTAAAAAGTAATTTCTGCATCGAATTGTGACTGGTGACGAAAAGTGGATCTATTTCGAGAATCCTAAGCGTAAAAGATCATGGGTAACTCCAGGAGAACCGGCGACATCGACTGCAAGACCAAATCGCTATGGACGGAAGACAATGCTTTGTTTTTGGTGGGACCAGAAGGGATCTATTATGAACTGCTGAAACCTGGCGAAACCGTTAATACCCAACGTTATCGACAACAAATGATCGATTTGCATCAAGCTTTGCGTGAAAAACGACCAGAATATGACCAAAGACAACATAAAGTGATTGTGCTTCACGATAATACACCCTCCCACACATCAAAACCGGTCAAGGAAACGATTGCGACGTTTGGCTGAGAAATCCTTCCGCATGCGGCTTACTCGCCAGACTTGGCGCCTTCCGATTTTCACTTATTTGCATCCATGGGACACGCACTTGCTGACCAGCGCTTCCCATCTTACGAAAATAGCTTGATGACTGGTTTGCAGCACAAGAGGCACAGTTTTTTTTTTTTTTTTTTTGTCTGGCATCCACACATTGCCGGAACGATGGCAGAAATGTATCGCTAGCGATGGCCAATACTTCGAATAAAATAGTTCTTAGCATTGTCAACCAATCACTGTGTCTTTTCTGTACATAAATTCCGGTTTCATATTTACGCACCTGGTATAACCAAACTTATGTTCGAGATTCAAAGTTTACGTGGGTAAACCTATTTTACTTTCATATTAACGCTGAATTTTAAGTAATAATCCGGAATTTTAGTATCCGGAATATTAGTCTCCAATTAATTCGAATAATCGATGCTGTATTGTATAATATACACAAAATTAATACTAAACGGAAGGAAATCAACAATATTCTAATATTATTACACTTCGGCATTTTTCCCATATTATCACAATTATATATTAATGCTGACAAAGCAGAGAGTTCTCTGATCATCAACCAATACAGGGTCAAATCGTCCAACACTGGTTCCATCATTATGAGAAAAATCTTATTTTTTGTACATTCCAACATGTCTGAGGATATCAGAACAACTTTCGAAAACAAAATCTTATGCCTTATTTCTCGCTAATAACTCTAAAATCAAAAACTGTTATGAAGCTCCTGGAGTGTACATTCAAGATCTGGAAGAAAATATTCTTACAAATGAATTCCTTTATTTAAAAAAAAAAAAAACTGAAAATGAGTAACGAATCAAGTGGATTTTTAAACCAATTTTTTGGCACGAAACGGTTGAATGTAAGGCTGTAACTTTCTATAATGCTTAGGAGTACTGACTGACTGTCTGTACACAAAAAATTATGGCGTTGAATCATACTCCTCGTCTTCAACTGGAAATACCAACAGAACTTTTCAAAGCAAAATGCTCATTTTATTTTGACATTTATTAACTATATTAAAAGTACATTAACAGATGAATAAGAAGATTGTAATATTTACTTAAATAGCAATTCTATATCATATTTATATTACGCTGTTTTATATCGAAATTGACTTCAATTTCTGCACCGAAATTTCCGGATCCCACTTTATTTTAATAACTTACATCCCCTTTTGATTGTCTGTCCTGTATTTGCACTTAAAAGATGCTCAGTTTAAGTTATGTGAAATTTCTGACTCTTCATTAAAACAGGTAAAATGTAGTACGGGTAGGTAAAGCTTATACATAGGGAAAGGAAAACATTCTTACATAGTAGGTCTCATAATCTAAAAATCATGTTAATGATTTTATATAGCTTTTAATAACTCATTTTAAGATGCTGGCCACCGGTAGGTGTTTGTAAGTGCCTATGTGCATTATCGGCTACAGAATGAGTGGTTTAAAGCGTGCATACAGCAAAATATGACACAATAGCCATAAAGTTCATCATAGTCACGAACAAATATCGCAAATTACCTCTAATTCTGAATAATTTCTCAGCAATACCTTACACATTAAATTCTCCACAATTTATGGCCTTTTGAATAAATTCAATTTCAGTAAATACACTCGTATGGGGGATCAGTTATAAACCTTGTCCGACACGGAGCTGCTCCAATGTACTCACTTCACAGCCTTTGTACTCGTAATTTTCATGTATCAATGTTTCTAAAATACTTTTTGGTTTCAGATACAATATGCTTTGTTCATTGAGGATTAGTTAGTTGGTTGCATGAAAAATGAAAATGAGAACAAGGAACGTGAAGTGATTACAATGAATCAGCTCTCTGTTAATTGCGAGACCTCTTATGTAATAAACTATTTTCGATCTAACTGAATTTATTTACGTAAGTCTATAAACGTCATACTGGAAATTAAAGAGAAAAGAAAAACATAGTATTTGTGAATCAATATACGGATAAATTTTGCTTTAGCTCTACAGCTTCCGCCAGCTATTGAGCCATACCGATCTTATTCGGGCTATTCCACAATTTCCATCACCTCTTGGACTTTCCGCTCTTATTCCACATTTCCATGACTCGAAACTGCTATATTTTTTTCGTTTCAACAATTCCATACACGTTGGAAATATTACATTTCTCGTGTAAACTTTACATTGGGTTAGTGCTGTTTAGGTCAGCCAAAAAATATAAAAGTTACAGAAGAAATGCATTTCCAACGTTTGCCGAAGCGATGAAACGCAAAATATAATAGTGAAAGAACAAAAAATCTGGATCATTTAGTTGATTCCGCGTTGGGTGTGGAAAAGCTGCAACGAAAAATATGTCACGATAATGAAAGAGCAAAAATCTGGATTATTTAGTTGATTCCGCGTTGAGACGAACACATAGAGTTTTAAACATCCTGTGCATCGTGTGAGAAACAATCTAACCTGACTTTAACTAATCTGTCTTCAATGAACACTGTGTCCGTGATTTTCAACATTATGAGTTATTCATAAAATGAAGTGAAGCTGTTAGCATTCCTCCCCAGGCCAATATGTTTGTATCTGTTTACCAACTCGAAAAAGTATTTGACGAAATATCGACAATGGCTTTTCGTAACGCTTTTTGGATTGCTGAGAATTACTAGTGTTTATAGAAGTGTTCGCGTAAATTATTTGGAAGGAAATGAGCAGTGCAGAACTCACGGTACAACTGATGTCTGTCCTAACTCCCATAGGGCCTACCGCTCTTTTATCATCTTACATTTTGGGGAAGGGGGTTAACTGAAGTAAATTTAACCCCCAATATACAACTAGAACTCTCTGAGGGTTTTCTAGATCGCAGCCCTGACGAGACCTGCATATAATGGGAATAGATAATCTGTAACCTTTGATTTGTGACTAAAGGTTGGATTAGGTTAGTTCATGTTAAATGGAAAGGAACTAACCGTGCAGTTATAGTTTTACGTCTTACGCTATTTGAGATTTTTCTTTCTGATTTTCATTATTCTCCATTAACGTTAATACCGTCAATGTACCTTCGCAGGTTAGTGTTTAAGAACTGTGATCGTCTGAAAATATAAACAGAACTTACAACTATTGGAAGACATTTATTAATCTTGAGATGTAACTGCTTCGCTTCTCCAACGGAATCGAATATTGCTATTTTGTTTCCATTTCCAGTTGTACATAGGCGGCACAAACTTGCAACCCTTGAACCACTCATTTTAATTTAAGAAAAGATTACAACTTGATTACAAAGATACTTTGCTTGACAGTACGACTCTAATCAACTATAGGTATTTATTACGGATATACTGGTTTACATAACTAGCACTGCATTTTTATTTTCCTTCGACTTCTGACTCAAATTTCCACGTAGCAATTTCGTGTATTTGTGTAATTTATGTCTGAGTGCATATAAGTGCACAGCACATTCCTTAACAGGAGATACTCCATTGCGACGAGTAGCTTGCCTCAGAAACATCTTGATAGCAGAAAGCGAATCATGTCGATTGCGTCAAACGAAAAACAAATCAAATTATCTGCCATCCTCCTTCGCATAAAGTGGGGGAAATGTCGAAAATGTGTATAACAACAAAACAAAGTAACTTTGCTGTGTGTGTATGCTTGTTCTCTTCTGCTAATCAATCCTATTCCTGTAGCGTGCCATTTAAAACTTGTGCAGCCGCGGAGTGGCGGAGTTTCGTAATTCGTACCTCTCTTGTTTTCTTCTTCTTTTTCATTGTTGCCCAATACAAAATAAATTTTTATTTCTCTTCTCTCACACAACTGTGTTTCAGTCATGAAATTAGATATTTGTGTTTTCATTTTTAAGATATTGCAAGAAGGGCTGGAATAACGTTTTACTTGTGTTTCGTATTAACATAAAATACTCAAATCCATTATTCCTTTTATTGAACACCCGAAAGAGAGAAGTTCGGGAATGTTCGATAAAGGACACTAGAAACCAAACAATTTGGACTAATAGCGCAGTCGGATTATAACATTTTGACGTCGCTCTCCAGTTATCTGCGAGGTGTTTCCGTCAAGAATGACGAAGAGATGAAACTTAAGACTTGTTGATTTATAGTGGAACGCTGTCAAGAAGTCGTGAACAATTGAAAGCAAAGGCTATGCTTCGAAGATTAAGTACATACCTTCTTTCCAAAAATATTATATCTAGTTCCCAACACGGGTTTATAAAAGATAGATCAATAGAAACTGTTATTTTCTCTTACTTGGCTAGTGTCGCCAATGCTCTCAATACTAAAAATATTCTATTAGGTATGTTTACTGATTTGTCTAAGGCATTTGATAATGTAGACCACACTATCCTTCTAGATAAGCTACAGTCTTATGGCATTAGAGGAAGTGCACATGACTGGCTTCGTACCTATCTAAAGCCCCTCGTACACCATTCGATAAAGCTTGAACAAGTCGTTGAACAAGA
Source organism: Lepisma saccharinum (assembly GCA_022664845.1). Lineage (NCBI taxonomy): Eukaryota > Metazoa > Arthropoda > Insecta > Zygentoma > Lepismatidae > Lepisma > Lepisma saccharinum. The sequence goes on from JAGDQP010024887.1 coordinate 5,038, forward strand.
AATTTGATCAAAATGACGTCACGAATCATTGACTCCACGCAGGAACTCTCTTGAATTCAAGTCTTTTCATCCAATACATCCTATTTAGAACCTGTCCTATTTTTCTTGAATTCAACGCAGTGATCTACCAATCACATTGCTGGTGACTTGAACACATAACTACTGTGCTTCCGGAACGCTATAAATTAAAATGTTGACATGGAGAAGGGTTATATTCTGTAAAGCCTTTGATTTTAATAAAGATATGATCAGAAAATTAAAATAAAATATCTCTGCAAGAAATTACATTGCATCTTGCTGAGGTAGAGTGTACCTGATGTTTCTTCTGTAGTTTTTGTACAATTACTATTGCAATAGAAATTGATATAGAGAGCCTACTATAATTCCCAAAAAGTATTGTGTTGTATTTAGAAGCACTAGTATATTAATATTTAAAGTGTCATTTAGTTGGTCTTAATTTATGTGGAAAGGTCAAGTTTTTATTTACTGTATGTAGGAAGTTCAAAGCTGCTAAACATAGAAGTATCTGGGTACACTTTACTTTACTGGACGAAAAAAAATGTATTTTTTACAACGTGTGTGAAAGTGTTGTAACTTAAAATATAACAAAGTGTCGAGTCATGGAAGTATTAAATTAGAGTGAAGTAGCGAAAAGTACTTGGAACTATTTGGCTGCTTCCACGTTGGTGAGCGAGCACATTAAACCGTGCATCGCATATAAAAAAAAATGTAACCTTCTTTAACCCGTCTTTGCTTATTCAACATTGTGGCCATGATTTTTGTAGCAAATCATGTGTCATTCATAATACGACTTAACGCTATTGATATTCCTCCGCATCCCTACAATCTGCATGTAGCTTGTCTAATGAACGTAAATAAATCTATCCCGCCATGTTTGTTATCTTGATCAACTTAAATGCATATTTAGCAAAATAATAATGACACATACTTTTTCTAACACTTTTTACATTGCCCACTGCCGTTATGTGTTCATAGAAGTTTCTGCGATGTTTACTTGCAAGATTATGAGTTGTATAGAGCGTACGTAGGTCGGAATTTCCCAATCATAAAGTAAAGTTTCTTCATCTATCCAAAATACTTTGTATATATATTCTCCGTGCACATACTTTACCCTCGCCCATCAACAATCTCAAATAAATGTTCATGTACCAAAAATAATAAATTGGCTCAAGACAAATATTTTGTTCTATTATAGTCCTCTTGAAATGACCTCGTATACACAAAAGTGATTGGGAGAACTTGTAAATAAAAGCGTTGTTACTGGCTGCTCTGCAGGTTATATGGCAGCCAGCTATTATGCCATATTTTGCCGTATGTTGGCTTTATACCACTTACAAATATTTCATACAGACACTTTGATAATCACCTACCGATGGCTAGCAACTCAAAATCAGTTACGAATAGCCACATTTCATAATTATTTACGTAAATATATACTCAGAACATGCAAATATGACGCCATGTGGAGGAATACTAAATGGTATCATTTCGTGTTATGAATAACAAAATTTGCTACAAAAACCGTGGATATATTATCGTCGGGCGAAGAGTGGTTAGTTAAAGTGGGTGCAGTTCCGAAGCTGGTGGTGCCTTTTTGCAAAATTTACAGGAGGAATGATATATTTATGTGACTTGGAAACATGAGATTAGCGTTAAAAGAAGTGAATAATTATTGCTATGAAGTGGGAACTATATCCTTGCGGCGTAGGGCGAAGAGTCCTTGAGAGTAATGTTCATCGCGAATAAATAAAAAAATACCGAACCTGACTCCTCCTTAACTAACTCCTCTTCGCTCGCTAGAAATACTGTCTGTGTTCTTATGACAAAATACTGTACGTGTCATGCATAACACGAAGTGTCAAGATTAGTATTCCTCCAAATGGCGCTATCTTGATCAACTGGAGTGCGTATTTAACGAAATAATAATAAAATATGGATTTTCTCTTTGGATTGTTAGTTGTCGCTAGATGCGTGTAACTGGAAATAAATAAAAACTTATAAGAATTGAAAAGAGTTTTGAATAAAGCAATAAAAAGTCGATGTTCGAAACATCATCAATTTCGGAACCGCAGCCGTTAGTCACGTTATTTTTTTTATTACAAGTGATGCTTATCATGTTTAAAATTCATTCCATGTGCCCGCTTTCAACGCAGAAGAAGCAAATCGATTCATGTGCTTTTGGTTCCTTCACTTTCATTTCACACTTCCGCTTAACTTATCGAATCGTGTACGAGCACCATCCAAACACTTTCAACACTCTTGGATAGAACCTATTGATTATTTCAGTTAAATCGTGTACGAGGGGCTTAAGAAATAGGTATCAAAGTGTTCAAGTGAAGAAAACTGTAGATAACTGGAGTGAAGAACTACACACATACTCATCAACAAATATATTAGTAACAAAAGGCGTTCCTCAAGGGTCAATTCTCGGACCTCTTCTGTTTGCTATTTATATTAACGATCTACCTAATTACATGCTCCCTATCAAGAGTGTCTTGTACGCATACGATATAAATGTAATCATAACAGAACAGTCAACAGAAGAGGCACAAATAAAACTTACAACTGCAGTAAATGAAATTAAAAATTGGTTAACATCAAACAAACTGACCCTGAACACGGACAAGACATCGATTGTAAACATCCATTTTCCAGGCCAGCCTAAATTGTTTACCCAGGTCACTATTGATTTGACTTCACTAAACTGCCCACACACCACTAAATTATTAGGTGTGACAATAAATGATACTCTAACCTGGGATGATCGTATAACAAGTCTGAATAGTAAATTGTCTTCTCTTTGTTATGCCCTCTATAGGTTAAAAAGTACTGTGACAACCCAAACATTACTAACAATATATTATTCACAATTCTATTCCTTGATTAATTTTGGAACCATAATGTGGGGATACTCTAGTAAGTGCTTAAATACATTTCGGCTACAGAAGAGAGCTCTAAGAATTGTTTATGGATTAAAAAGAAATTCAACATGTAAACAAATTTTCAAAACTCAAAACATATCAAGCATATACATCTATAGGGCAGTATTGTTCGTTGCACAGAATAAAGAATTATTTATTCAAACCAACGATGTTCAGAAACATTACACCCGTCAAACCAATAACCTGTTCATTGTCTCTCAAAATTATGCTGGCTTTCACAAATCTACATATTGTAATGGGGTATGGATCATTAGGTCAGTGTGTTGACTACAAAGTAAACAAACAATAAACGTTACATAAAGCTGACTAAGCATCCATAAGAAGCAGGCGACACCAACACCAAGCGGCAAGAGTTGGAAGTACTAAAAATACGCCCACAAATAGGAATATAAAAGGCCAGTCGAAAAGTGGTCACCTCTACCTACCTGGCTTGGACTGGAGTCAGGACTCTCTCCTCACCCCCAACTTAAGTTGGTATACCTTCACCTGCTAACTCGGACTGGAGTTAGTATCCTTTCTATGAACGATCTCCTTTCCTAAAGACCTAAGTTAAAGCATCATTGCAAAGAGGTGAACCACTAGTTTATTCATTGCAGAGCCCATGTTCGGGACGCTCATATAATCAACCGTTTTTTAAAATTGTATATCATATAATATTGGAACTTTTCTAATAAACTGGTGTCGGTAAAAATGTCTATAAGTGTTTGCTCTATTTATTCATTAAATAACCACTATAATAAACGATCTTCGGTCATAAGGACTCTACCAGAATTTATATCGTATATTGTAAAGACAGTGCTATCACGTCATATACGATCCTGTTACTACGTTACGAAGTAATAACCACAACAATCACCAACACGTGGATCGCCAGATTACTAGCAACATCAAAAGAACATTACGATATGTAAATTGTATTAAACTCTATAATAAGCTACCTATAAATATTAAATGTATACCAAACCGTAATAGATTTAAATCTGAACTTTGTACATTCCTTAAGAGCAAATGTTACTGTTGTGTAGAGGATTTCTTAACTGATGTGTAGAAATTGTATTTACTCTGTAATGACGCATGCTATACTTACTCGAGGCACAGCCTCAGCATTGTGAGTCTATGCACAAGAAATAAATTATGAATTATCGTCGCTTACAAGTGAAACAAGACATGTTGTTTTCTAAACTGAAGGTGTGTCTTCTTTCGATTGGTGAAGACCAATAGTGTTGATCGTCAATAAAATAATGTGTGTTTGACATTAAGACACGTATATATTACTAATTTTTCATTGTTATTGGTTTTCATAGCAATACATAAATATCTTCAAAATAATCTTGTTTACTTGATAGATAAATGATGCGCATAAAAAACATAATCCTGGGATTTGTTTTTCCAGTATTGTCTTTTAGTTGCAAAATTACAATTTCGTTTCCTAGAAACTATGTTTTTTCACTTACTCTGCTTTACTTGTAAGCCGACGATATCCGTTAAGATTTCTAATGGAAAATACAGAAGTGATGAAAAAAGAAACAGACTTATCCGGCAAGTGGCAACCCGTATATCATTATCCTCAGTTCATTGAGCGGCCCATGTGGACCAATTCCTTTTGTCATTGCATCTCTTGATTAATTCAGGCAGTAACATATTATTTTTGTTATATAGATATATGTTTAATAAGTTTTATATTGATAAAGAAAATATATTATCATAGACTTCATAATAGATAGACTTATCACCCTTCCCCATTTCTGGCTGTTCTAAAACTGATAGATTTTTGTTCAGAGCACGTGATTTTGAAGCCATCCGCTAGGTAGCTCTACCATAGACGTCATATTCTACTGTGAGGTCTATGGCAGAGCTACCTAGCGGATGGCTTCAAAATCACGTGCTCTGAACAAAAATCCATCAGTTTTAGAACAGCCAGAAATGGGGAAGCGTGATAAGTCTATCTATTATGAGGTCTATGATATTATATAAGTGAAAAAAGGATAGAATAAAAAAAATTGTATAGTATTTGTGATTCATGGCCGCCACCTCTATATAGAGGTGGACTTTAAAGACAGGGAAACGACGAATACATTATGCATTGTGGAGCCCACGGGCCCGAATGAAAAAAATTGCAATAGAACATAAAGTATTCAGGAAGAAAAATATGTAAGTGTATGTAATTGTGTATTGTGTGTGTTAAATGTATGTAATTGTGTTATGTCCAATGCTTAGGAAAACACTGCCGCAATTTGACCACACAGCACTTCACTACACTGAGTTCAGTGCACACGGACAGAACAAGCGCTGGAACAGAGCATCGCAAACTAATGTTATCACCACTACGTCTAATCGTCGAATCTCATTATCCTCAGTATTACCTTTGGTATCCCGAGTTGCCCGCACAAACTCATACCAGTGGATCACGTGATGAATTATTTCGTTCCTCTAGGTATGACTAGCAGTCTCGCTAACATTTTGTCAGACAGAGGGTAACACTCAACAAATATGATCACACGATAACACTTTGTGTCAGACAAAGGGTCTCAACGAAAATGATAGCGTGAATTGGAATGTCACAAAATGTGTGACGCTTTTACCTAACACGTTTCCTATAGAATGCTGGTTACTTTTGTGTCACACTCTACCTAACATAGCCAATTACATTGTAGCATGGTGCGATGTCCCTGAAAGACAACTGAAGGTGCTGAAAGTCACTGTTGTAATGGATTTTCTGGTTTCTTCTTAGTGGATAGTGTATATAATAGTGTGCAGAACAAGTGAACATATGAATATTGGAAATTATCTAACTGTAAAATGAGAAGGATGACTTATATAGTGAATATATTATGGAATATTACCACACATGTGAGAACTAGCTCACTCGGACCACTCAAGCGAGTTTTAGTTTCATTTCGTTATGTTGTAGTAGTATTGTAGTAACCAAGACGAAGAGCCGAAGCGAAGTGATTGTCTCTGGTATCACTAGGAGTTTTAGGCTCGTTTCCCAGTTCGGGTAAAAAAAGAGCACTCAAAGGAATTGGCGGGTCAGCAAGATGTTAAGAATGATGTTGGCCCGCGGAATTCCGAGTGTGCGTCATTCCAGCTAGTCTACCCGAAAAAATTGTCAGGCGCTAAACGTAACATGTTTACAAAATATAGAAAACATTATATAACTTGCATACAACTACTTGTTTGCTTGTAAGTGCATTCTTGGTCGTTACGAATTATGTGTTCAAAGGAATTATTATGTAAAGTACTATTACGGCCAAGCGCTAAGGTAAATGTCCTTCGTGTTAGCAAGGCAATAAACATATATGTCTTCCTTCTAAAGTATCACAGAGTACTGATTTCGCAGTACCTGGGGTACGTTATACGTAGGCTCCTTGGGCATAGGTTCTTGGTTTCTAAAAGAAATAACTTGAAGTTATTTTTAATTTCTTATCCAAACATCCTGTCTCATAATTTATTTACCGAGTTTGATAATATACTGCTGTCACGGATTGAGAAAAGCACGTACATGTGTTCCATGTGCGACCATCCTGACAGGTTGTTCAGGATTTCCCCAACAGTTTCACCAGACGAATATACGACTGGTACCTTCAGTAAGCTCCTTGTCGATATCTTCCCCATCCTCTTTACCTATCCCATCCTGCCCTAAGACAAAGAAGCCAAGAGGCAACAAATAAATTTAATTCAGTTCTAAAGGATAAAGGGCAGGTCTTGGGTTAAATCTAAGCGAATGACCATCCTGAGTTTTTCAGGGTTTTCCTCAGTCACACCAGATAAATGATGTGACAATACCTTCAACTTGGTCCCTGGTCGGCTCCTTCCCTCATCCTTTCCTCTTCCCTATCTCATCCTGAGCCCTAGATGCCTAAAGAACATATTTAAAAAAATCAGAAGTGATATGTATTTTATACGTATTCTAAGAATCTAGTATCCTTTTTATATTTCCATAATATTCAGCCCAATATTCAAGAGCGTAATCAAAGAGCTGTCGTGTTTGGTTGTATGTTGGAAATCTGTCAAATTCTCAACCAATATAGCTATTTAAGTTTAAACAACGTAAACAGGCAGAAAAAGCAAACCTTACATGACCCACCGAAAGTTGGATACCTACGAAAATGCCTCTTTGAATTAAGCAAGTAGCTTTCAATAAATATGTTTCCCTTAAGCGTTTTAACGACACTTTAAAATTTTAGGACCAATACAACTAGCTCAGAGACCTGGGCTGAGACCTTTCCGTTCGTAGCAAACACACATATACAAAATAAACACTGAATAGGTTTCAGATTGTCATTAAAGTGGCTCGGGTTCAATTCCCGTGCCGAAAATCTTGTTTGAGCTTTTCTCAGTTCCACCAGGAAATTTCGGTGCGGTCCTTAACTGAGAAAATGTAATTCAATCCGCCCTTCTCTTCCTTTCGTCCAGGGCATGCGTAGTCCCATTTGGTTGTGATGGACATAAAATTATAAATTCTCATCTTTCCTCAAATATTAAGAACTTACAATCTACATATAAAAATACGAATTAAAATATATTTTAATATCTTACTGAAAACCTAAAGTGATAGCAAAGACGATGACACTCATCACATTCGGCCAGATATAACCACAAGCAATATATTATTTTATCTGTGGAAAAATTTGATAGCTACCTTCGTTAGTCAAACGATATTCCCAGTTGGAGCAAGAAACTTTTCTGACAATATTGAAATGCTGCTTTATGGGTTACAGTATTTAGTACAAAAGGCCATTCTCGAACAAGTATAATCTTATCGCGACTGACTTCCTCCTGCCGAAAAACTTCTTCGGTGAGAGTGAACAGGTGGAAACCATACAGAAAGCTCCGGATTGTATGGAGGGTAGAGAAGATGGCTCCAATTCAGTTTCTGAATCGTTCGTTGTCGTGTGAAAATGACACGCGACTCTAGCCTTTTCTAGACAATCTTTAACGGGCCTTCCAGGAGTTATTAGGAGAATTCAGTATTTATTGAGCATTGTTCCGTGAGGAAATTCACATACAGTACTCCTTGGACATTCGTGTCGTTCATTCTCTACACCTCCCGGCCAAGTATAAGCGCATGGTTCCACCTGTAGATTGACATCTACACCTACAACCTCACCCTACTCCCTCCTCAATCCGATACCGACTTCCGATGGTTGAATACATTTTAACATCAGAAACATTATTAAGTGTTGTTGGACCTTTTTCCTAGCGTCCAAACTACTAACACACTGAGCGTCGTCAAAGATGAATGAATGACGTCAGACAGGCCTACCAACCACGCAACAAACGGTCACATGGCTCTTCACTGCCAAACTCCAAGCAAATTATAATTTGTAATTGTTCGTGCCTCTGTTAGTTTGCATGTATATTTTGACTTCCGAATTATCTGTTTTTAAAAGTGATTAATAAAAACCTATACTCTTCAATTTTGCACGTGTGTGTGGATATTAAGTCAAAACTGGATGGAGAAAAGGGTAAACTAAATCATAAAGAAATGGCTGTAATTTTGCACTCTAAACACCTGCTGGTTCCTTAAAAAATGCTAGTACCTTAGTATCTTTAGTACTAGGGTACTAGAATTGCTTCATGTAATCACCAGATGGTAGGAGTGAAAAATCATAGCCATTTCTTAATAATTGACTTTACACATTTCTCTGGCACGGTTTGAAAAAAAAATGTCAATTATAGGTATACTTATTTTTAACAGCACACTTAATGAATCTCCCAAACATAATTCATTTATTTACATGTAAATAATATGAAATATTCAAAATCAAAAAGGAATAAATACACTTATTTACAATTTATTTTATCCAGGTACAAAGTTGGATATCACTTGTGCAAAAGTGATTTAACAATCTATAGTATAACATTCTAATTGCAATATATAATTTGTTCTGGCTATGAAAATAACTTAAGGTTTAGGAATGTCGGTTTCCCCGAATCTTTTCGGTTTCGACGATTACTCGAATACGGTTCTAAAACTTATTGAGTATCATTGTTATTGAGCAAATTCCAAATGAAAACTAATTAAAGATTTAGTCAAACCTGATTAGGTAGCGGGTAGCAGTGATATGTTTCAGGACTTTGGTGCCTCAAGGGCAAATTTTTAAACTTGTGTATCTATTTGTAGGGCTATCAGGAACTTTATACAATGCAGGACGTAATATGGCCAGGGCAGTTTATTTCGTGTAGAAATGCACTAACATTCTGTCTCACAGAATTTCCTCACTTGTATTACTGGTATATAATTTAACGAATAATCACAGGTCGTGAAAGTTAATTGTAAATGCCTGAATTATTACTCGAAGAAACGAGGACATCGAAAACTTCAAGGAACCTGAACTTTTTATTCCTAATTTCATCAGGTACTATTTGATGTAGTTCATTAACAGGTATAATATTTTCAATCTATTTGTATAATACTGCATATTTAGTGATACACTAACAACTTCCTAGATACTTTTAAGACTGATTTAGTCATGTTATAAATAGAAACAGGACTTATATCACTATAAAACAATCGAAATTTACTAACGAAACTTAAGATTTCACTCTTAATCACAGCTCTCGTAATATTTCGTTAACATCACAAACATAATCCATTGAACGCATTACAAAAGTAAAAATAAATGTTTTCTCAATGATCAAGTCCATCCAATGATTCAACTAAAAGATGTTGCTCTTCTCTCCTTCTTATACTGGATGTACTACTTGGTGTACCTTTTCTCTTTCGACGATGTACAACACCATCATTCTCATCCATCATTTTAACAATTAGCGTCTGATCACCAGTGTCCAAAGGTGCCACAGAGATATCTCTTACAGCACGGAATTTTCCACAGTTGTTTAAGTGTTCGTTTTCAAGTCGGAAGAAGTTCCATACGAAACGTCTGAAATACAAAATATGTAAATGTAAATACTATTTTAAGAACAACGCTCATAATTATTACTACAAAATGACTAAAGAGAAAGGTAACACAGCAAGAAAGTAACACATTAATCCAACTTAATCTTTGTCACAATTCTTTACATTATAATTTTTGCACCATACTAGGCATGTAGTATAACATACATACGATTGACACATAATTAAACTGCACCTATTATGGGAATCGAACTCCATTTATTGTCACTAAGAAACTGACCTAAGTTTCGGTTGAGAATTCTTTCCTGCTTGTAAAATATTCAGTACTTGTAAAACACTAAAAGATGTTGCGAGTATTAGAAAAAAAATGTTAAGCATGTACGAGTCCGGAGATATCAGGTAAGGGCTAGATCTGCAGATAACAAAAATAGAGCAAGACAGCAGATAATTAATCACAGGTCATTCCTTTGTTTATAACTCACTACGTGGAAACCAAAGCACAAAGGAAAGATAAATCATGCAACTTTTACACGTGAAATTTTTTGTTAGTTTTATGATTTTAAAAATGTTGAAATTCTACTTTAATTAAGTTTTGGAAGTTCGTTTATTTAAATTATGATTAACGTCGTCTATAATTTGGTGAGGTTCTAAGGATGAGACATACAGTTCTTTTAGTTAAAGTAGGTTGCGAAAACTCGGTTTAAATAGATGCCCAAAAAGGTACTGAACTTGGAATTACGTGCACAAAAAGCGAGCGTGCTAAACAATTGACCAACCAGAGATTCTTTAAAAGATTGAAGTGTTCAACTTTTGTTTATTATTCACGCGTTACACAGGGAACGTTTCAAAACCTTTTCTCCGCCATTTATTTTGGAGCGAATGACGTCAGTGTGTGGTGATTTATAATAAATGTCTTAATCAAAGTTAATAATATTGTTAAAAATTTCCCTGTTTATTTTTCGACGACTTTAGGTGGATTACGTGGGACATATATGTGTCCCACTGGTAGTGTAGTCAATTGATATCTCGTATTTCCATTTATGGTATGTATTGGATGAATAAGCACTTCAAATGCGATAATGATTCTTGCACAAACCCAATGACAGTTATGTGAACATTACAATTATATACTATTTTAAACTACAAGACAAATGTGTGCCAATTTTGACGCGTAACACTGTTCTTTCTAAAGATGATATGGTGTGAAACAATGTTTGTACAAAGCTACCTGCCACATTGTGCATGCAGTCTTGATTCTAGTTTCCTCCTTTTTAGCACATCTTGTAGACTCCCTTCTTGTTTCACCTTGAGTTGGTAAATGCTCTGCAGCGTTCAGCAATGTTTTGGAAGCAGCAGTTGGGCGCCCAGATGATCTCTTTTTTATCCCCAAGTTTCTCTTTCCCAATGCAATGGTTTGCTCTGCAAGTCGGATGAGGAAATCAAGCAATTGCTTCTTCTTATGTTTCACTTCTTGAAATATAATTCAAGCATTCACCACGGACGTCGTCAAAATTTTGAAGAACACGCGCCTCTACCATTTTGTTGGTTTCCTATCAAAGGCATAGAAGCTCAATTTCTAGTCTGATAGATCGACACCACCCATTATTTTATTATACATTGTAGCAGCTTCTGGGCAAGGGTCATCATGTCTGGTTCCATCTTTTTGTTTGCGTTGCACTACAGTTGTTTCCGGTTTATAACAGTTACTCTTAGTCATAACAAGAATGTCCTTAGTGTCCATCCATCGGGATGTTAAGATTCCACTACTGTTTTTAAAAAATTCACCTTCTTGTGGTTTAGTGCTAAATTTTGTCATAACTCTTCTTGCAGAATTACATATTGTTACTGCTGGCAATATTGTGTCTATGAGGCCCACTGAAGTAAAAAAAAAATATATATCAAACGCTAATGTCATGTCTTTATTTCTAATTGTCTCAATGAGACGCAAAACAACTCTTTCTCCAAGTGTCCTTATTGAGTTCGGCCCTTCGCTCTCCTTACCAGCATATAAGCTAATGCCACATCGTAAATATATCCGGTCTGACCACAACAACGTTCCTATAATTTGATATCACCTTTATTTTTCGTCAGTGTTGTTTCAGGGAAGACCTACCCTTGAACTTGGTTCCAAGTAACTCCCAGAACAAGCATATCCGTTGTGTCCGTGTTCTGAACACCTGGGCAATTTTTGTCACGTCTAAGTATAGACAAATGCATATTCGTACATTGGACTATAAAAATAGGCAGGCTACGAGGGAACACTTGAAGGAACACGTCTAGTTCAGCAGATGGTCTGTCAATTCTACCACACAAAATCAAAGGCACACGGTTGATAGTCACGGAAAAGTTTGGTTTGAAACTTCGGCCTTCATCAGTTTCATCCGAGTCCCTTTCATTTTAATTCATTACTTTCTTCCTTTCACTATCACTATATGCATCTTCGTAATCTTTGTCAACTAATATCATGATTCACACAGCCGACATCTGAAAGGAATATTCGTATTTCTTCATTACTATACTTGCGTTTCCGACACCGTACATCACATCCTGTTGAACTCATTTTCCTGGATATACACACTTCACATTACCAGTGGGATAAATAAGTCCTACTCAAAACTACCAGTGGGACAATTATGTCATAGGTAAAAGATACCTCATAAAACGAGTACAGAGAATGCACAAAAAATAAAAAGTGAAAAGATTCTAAAAGAAAAAAATGTAAAGAAAACATACAAAGTAGTGTATGACAGCTACGATATTGGATATTTGACAGAAATATATCTAAAGAGCACAGAGATACATAGGATAAGTGACGATAGAGACATCTGCAGTCATCATTTGACTTCAAAAGAGTCCTGCAAAACATTTTCAACAAATACGTAACCAGTGGGACATGGGTGAATAACATACGATCTATTCCCATTGGATATACTAAACGATTCAATGGGACACAGGTGTCCCGCTGATAGTGAAAGGGTTAAAAACTAGATTCTAGAAAAAATGTTTAGAAATCAAATTAGACCAATACATTATAGCTTTAAGCAAATGTGTGCCTTATAGAAGTTCCCTTTCAAAACCAGTTTTGGTGTGTTGCAAGAACTTAAGTAAAGCGTCGATATGTGCGCTAAAATGTAATAAAAATGCTCTACACTGAGTTAGTAAAACTCATGGGATAGAAACCTTATATCTGATGTGGCGGCGCATTGTTATCTTGAAAGACCGCAAGGTTGTCAGGGTGCTGAAAGGTCAAAACCGCGTGGAGAAGGTTTCCGAGCAGCTGATAATACCGTGAACCATTCAACGTGTCTTCCATAACAACCAGAGGGCCCATTCCATACCAGGAAAACGCGCTCCAGACCATAACTGATACCCCAGCGCCCATCCGAGGTGGTTGGTGGCAAATGCAAGCAGGAATGTCCGATAATGAGGGGTTAGCAGTGGCACCCGTGTAGGGCGACGGCTTCCATATCCGAGGGAACGCATGTTCCTACAGATTGTCCACTGGGAGATATTTCTAACGCGGCCAGTGTTGAATTGGGCCGTGATTTCTCGCACTGTCGCCCTCGTCCTGTCGCTGGACGCCCGGTATGGTGTCTGTTGTGGACTGTGACGCCTTTATCCAATCATTCTCGGTACACCTTGGACACGGTTGAATGTGTGAAGCCGAATCCCTGCACCACCGCCGAAATCGAACTAACCATGCATCGGGCAACCACCAGTATGCCCCGTTTGAATGGCGGCAACTCATGATGGCGTTGCATTTCACATGAATCACTCACACACAGCCACTTACTATAAGATCTCACACACAAGTGGAGCCGTCGCGGAGCTCTGCAGGAAGCGTGGAACACACGTGGTGTCTACCCGCGAATCAGTGACCTGCTATCCCATGAGCTTTGCTAATTCAATGTAGGTTACAATTATAGAAAGAACAATGAATAATACTGAAGAAATTACAATAAGAAAACTATACTGGATACACAGTGTTTGAGTTCCAACTATTGGAACATCTGGACAGCCAACTTCCGGACTAAATTTGAATCATAAGTCAGAATTTGAAATGAAAGCTGGGTAAACTAGCATAAGTAGAAGTTTTGAGTGTTTATCATACTTATATTTGTTTATGCTTGTGGAAACATTTAATGTTATTATGCATGGAAAAGCATTCCAGTATTTAAAAAGTTTTTTTTTATTTTTCTTAAAATCTGTGTTTACTGTAACAAATTAAAGGAATTGAATAGGAAATAACGAAACTACGATTATAAATTTAGGACTAACTTAGATAAAACAATCACGCTGTGACATGGTATAACGAATTATTGCTACATTGTTTTCTACTATTTGGGTCACTTTCATTTAAATTGTCTACACTTCCACATTTAACTTAGTTGTGATCCAATTTAACTATTAACTAGTCTTCATTGGCTTCTTCCACATCTAATCGAATATATTTACTCTAAACCTGTTCCTGGTTTATACTTCATAATATTAGACTCCCGCTTGAACGAGAGGTTAGTACGCTCGCTTTCTATACTGACGTCACAATTTTCAAATAATTTATACAACACACGTGGCAAAGCCACACAAACATAAAAAACTTAATGTTCTTCTGAAGGAACAGCCTCTGTCATGGACAAAGAACTCGACGTTTCAGAATTGGAGAAAGATATGCTAGGCCACCAGGTGCTAGCATTCCTGAATTAGTGTTTCTTTTAATGCTCACGTCATGCAATGGTGACAGTGTATCAAGATTCTAGTCTATAGACGAGTGGGGCAGTTGTGGCTATCCTATGCTCCTGTTGTGAATCTCCACGCGCAACTGATCCAAGAGGACAACATAGACCGCGTCGGTTGATCAGAACCTCCCGGGGTGCAATTATTGGTCAATTAGCCACCTAATTAAACTGTTGGGCTACCAAGAATGGTTTCAAACATGACAGTGCAGCGAATCTGGTTGCGTATTGAGTTCCGGATCAGAGGCATGCTGACATTGCCCCTTACAAATTTATAATCGTTATTAGCATAAAAATGCCGTAAGTTTGGACACTACTTCGCGGATATTCATGATATGAGATACTGTATGTGAGACCACAACGATCGACACATCGGACGGATGAATCATCGACCAAGCAATCTGGAGCAACTGTCAGAGTGCACTGCAATCTCGCTGGTAACAAACACCCGTAGTAACTTTCTGCGGGTTTACTGAACCCCTCTCACGACGGTCAGGTGTGAAACGCGCAGATTACGGTTACTATGTAAGTTAGCTAACTTTTTGACTTACGAACTCGGAAGTCCATTGCCGCAATAACAAACATTGGTTTCTAGTCTGAACAAGATGAAGTCAGTTTTCATCACGGACATCTACCTCATGAAGATATTTTCTAATATTCTCCTTCCAACAACGTCTCGGTCTTCCTAACCACGAAGGAATTTAAATCCGAGCTACATGGCCTGTTCATTTTATCCGTGGTGATTTGTTTATTCTTACAATATCGGATGAGTCCTACAGTTTCTGGAATCCTTCATTACGTAGTCTTTTCTATTCTCCGGCCATCTCGTCCCGTTTTGGTCCGTATATTTTTCTCAAAAACCTTATGTTCAAACACAACTTATGCAGGCAGTCGCCGTGACTCAGGCGGTAGCGCGTCTGACTACGAATCGGGCGGGGTTCAAATCCCGAGCAGGACAATGGAGACTTTTCTCGCAGTGTTCCCATGCCTGGCGCTCTGAGATTCATTCAGCCTCCTATCAAATTGAGTACCAGAGTGTCCTGGGCACCTTGGGAACGTAAAGGCGGTCCAGTGTGAGACTGACCCTCCCACCTTACTTCGTACCGTAGGTCAAGAAAATGTGGCGCGCTACCTCCACATCCCCCTTGCGCCGTTCACGGCGGGTGCGTATCGCGCAGAGGATAGCTTTACTTTTTTTTTTTTTACAATTTATGCTCATCTCCGGGGTAATACTCCAACTTTCGCAACTATAAGGTATCATAGGTAGAAAAATTGTTCTGTATATTTTCAGCTTAAACTTTCTTAACATTAATCGCGACTTTAGAAGCTTCTGAATTGAATAGAAACATGTGTTGTCCGACTAAGCTATTTTTTATTTCTTCAATTACTTTGATTTTGCTTGTTTCATATACTCTCAATTATTTAAACTAGTTTGTTATTTCTATGATTTCATCTGTAATTGTTATAAACAAATCGATGATGTTTAAGCCTGGTGACTGTGCTGACCACGAAAAATGTTTAAATTCTTGTATCGTAAATTATGACTGGACGTTTCTAGCAGTAAGGACGATAAACTTTACAGCGAAATTGTGAGAAGACTTATTTCTCTGACCAAAAGACATGTTTCCAACTATCATCATTACAGGATATGTCTCAATGAATCACTGCTTTTACCTTTGAGTATTTACATGTGTTATCAGTGATTTGTAATTCCAACTCTGCCAGGAAGATTCTGCTTTAGGAAGTATAGGTAAATAAGATATCCTGAAGATGCAGATTCAGCACTGAAGTCACTTTAGTACCAGTTGTTTAATAGTTATCAGAGTCTCTTTCAGCGCATTTTGTCTCACTCAGCTACTGTGTTTAACAAACGTTTTCCCGTTAAATTTGCATTCTGTCATTACTTATAATAAACTGTAGTTGTAGATGCACCCAATAACGGATTTATTTTATAGATGCTGTAGCTAGACGGTCGTTAACGACTCTGCTAGGTCTCATATCATGCATACTCAACACAATACACAGCTTGCTAACAATTGAAAACAGTACACATAATATAGCGTAAACAGAATATAGTTGCAATGTGTACACTTCCATGATGACTAACCTCATTAACAAAATACACTTCTATCAAGCAATGTTTCAATTTTATCGAACTCCTGTAGTTATAAAAAGTTTAAATATAATAATATTTAAACTTTTCACTAACTTTCGTTAAAAATTTAACGAATCGTTAGTTAACGAATGTAATGTATTTTAAAGTACTTGATGTTACTTAACGATTTGTTAGTCTAACGAAGGTTGGTGAAACCCACCATACGTATAACAAATCAATTTCGCTTATGTTAAGTGACAATCATACCCTATAGTCACGCTGTAGTAGCTTCTGTAGTAGAAAAAATAAAAAATATTTAGTTCATAACTCTTAGATCCGAAAAGGTAAATGCTTTCACAATTGTATCTTAAAATGTACTTATGAATACTACTGTATTGAAGAACAACCCTCTTCAATAGAGAATCAGGTTAATTTGATATAAAATTCCACTACCTGACAACTTACCTGAATACTTCTAACGGCGACAGTATTGAAGTCATAAGATCTGATTGAACGTAATGGAGTTCCGTGAGAACCAATGATATAGCCCAAGCAAACCGCAACACCAGGTCTTCCACAATGGCAAAATAGTAGTACCACTGGAAAGGTTACATAAATTAAAACACATTTTGAAGAACTGTAAACACTATTTAAAGATCATCTCAAAGAAGTGCAACAGATCCATAAAATCCCAAGATAACTCAAAGAAAACAACATAACATTGGAAAAGTTTAATTCGTTTTGAGAGTAAAGTTTAATTCCACTATCATTATTGATGCCTCACTTCATTGCAATCTGAGAAGGGTGTGATTTAATTATCTTATCACGTAACAACTTTATTATGAACAAAGTTAATGAGAAGATCAGTAATCTCCAATGTTTCATATGCTATTCTTTGTCAATCTTTGAACAATACATCCCATAACCCACAACAATGCCTGGGCCCCGAACATTGGCTGTTCATTTACTTGTTATGGTTATTACTTGAAATTAATTCGATATGTAAGAAGACTTATTTTGCTGTGTGTGATTAGTTCACTTTACTGCAAATTTGAAAAGTAATTAAAGCAACTACCCAACGTTCGTCACCATTGTATAGTATATACTACTGAGTGAATAAAGAACAATACCCTACCCTATAGAAAAATAGGTTTTATACATTGACCACAGGAGTTCCTCGAGTGTGCAGTTCGTTTACACGCGTAGCATAGACTAAAGGGCAGTGCTGCAATAGACAGTAAATTCTAAGCGTGATGGGGAAAGATGACTCATTTATTGAACTTTGATAAAGCATACATTGTTGGAGTACGAAAAGCTTGTGATTCTTCTCACAAACGGTTGCACTTGAGGTTCGAGAGCCGCCGTAGCTAAAGTATAAAAGATCTGGTGATAAAATGGGCAAACAACGAACCACTAGTGAAACTGCATAAGACAGCGAAAGGTTGGTGTTTGAGATGAATACCGAGTCTGATGATTCGTACGAACCAGTGGCGGCTTGTAGTCTAAAAAGCAAGTGAAGTGCTACAAATACATTCACACGTAAATATACTCGGTCAGTCTATGTTAAACAATTTCCTGGATTTTTATAAATTATCCACAATGCCACTTTAGTAGAGGGTGGCCTACAACTGGGGTGCTCTTTGTAATACCGCCTCTATTGTTCGCAAAACGACCATGTTCACCTGTCATGTAGGATTATTGTACACAATGGAGAGATTAATGATGTGAGGATGATAAATGATCCTGCGTGACGTTTTAATCGGCTTATCTCGTCACTTTTGACAGGTGCCGTCAGTTTGACATGAACAAAGCGGTGCCGGTACAATGGTGGGTGACGATATACTAGGGCATAGGAGACTTTACAAAGTTTTGTTGAACAAAGGAATTTTGCCATCTTTCTTCTACTTGGTTTAATGCCTTCTATTCATTGGGAAATGCTATATGGTCGTACGTGAAGGTGTAATCGGCTTAGCATATCACTTTTGACAACAGGTGTTAGTTTGATATGGTAAAGGGCGATACCGCTAGAGTGGTGGGGATTTGTGGTGGTATGTGGAGCTGCGTTTGCGCATGTGCAGGGTTGTGGTTAAAGTGTGTTGGTGATCAGGTGTCATTATCAGTTGCTATGACCACCTCAAGCATGAACAAGGCTATTGTGAGTGTTGTCAGTCCAGTCGTACCTGCGGATAAGTCTTCCGCTGCGTGCAAGTGTTCTGCTCGGTGGGTGGATGAACCGTGTATAGAAGCAAGTATTCATCAGTATGAGTTTTCCGATTGCCTTTTGTGCATAGGATGTTATACGAATCAACCGAGCCAACGTGACCATATTTGTACCGGTCATTGCGGTGGCTATTTATTTCCGGACGCCAGCCCTGAAGATATATCGACATTGTTTGGGGGTCGTACAAAGACCATTTTACGTGACCCGAAGACAGTGGATGGTTTGTTTGCAACGTACATGAAATCTCACGAGTCGGCTCCAGCAGCATTAAAGGAAAAGTTCGACTGGGGTCTTCAACGCATGCTGAAACTAAACCGTGGTGCATTGGTGGATATGTTGTTGTCCAAGGATATGGAAGCCCCCTTCAAACCCAAGTGATCTGTGTATTGTAGTGGACCCTTACTATGTGGTATTTTCATACTATATGTACTCCACGTGTGTCTGTAGTGTCTCTCAGTGTAATCCTTAGAGTACATAGTGGATAGTAGTAGTATGGCGCAGTGTGCTAGTTGTGAAGGCGACTTTATTTTGGATAAATGTGTGTTGTCCACCATTGGTACGTACTTACAATCCAACCCAATTCAATGTACCGAGTGTAATTTACGTAAGGCCCACAATTGCCTGTACGTTTGGAATACGGGTACAGTGATTGCGCAGCATGTATCAAGTCATATGAACGATCCAGAACTGTTTGGTGAATATTATTCCATTTTTGTTGCCCAGGGTCATACTCATATTTTGAAGAGACCTTTATTAAACATAGTGCATCAGTTTATTAAGGATCCAGAGTGCATTGCACAGTTGATTCCTTTAGTGCTTGAACAACAGCAGCAGCTGAACCCAGTGGGTTTACGTGTATTATGCGCACGGCAGTACATTATTGATTTTCAAGGTTTTAAGATTTCCGCCAACGAGTACATTATCCGTGAATTCTTTTTGGTTTCGTGTGATGCTACATTAATATTGCATTGCCTGTTAAAATTACCCTGTGAACGTTCGGATTTAGCTGTAGGGTACCAGCGTCAAGTGGATTGGCTAACTAATAATTTGCACGGTTTAGAGTGGAATACAACCAATGGGTTTAGTGTATTACACGTTCGCCATCTTGTTGCGCAATGTTGTGAGAAGGGGTCCATCTTTTACTGTAAGGGTAATGAGAAGATGAGTGTTTTACGTAAGATTTTCCAGTTGGCGAATGTAACAAACCTTGAAGATCAAGCATGTTCTGCGTTGCGCACACTACAGTTTAAAGTTGATATTACCAACTGTACGTATCATCAACCAGTGCAAGAGTATGCATGCGCATTGCGAACCTGCATACAGTTACAGTGTTGGATGAAGTTACAATCGGCAAAGGTGGTGGATGACATATCCACATTACACTTGTAGTCTTAGTACCAATAAATATATACCAACCAGGATATAAGGTGATTGTCATTTCTTGAAATCAAACCCAAAACACAAAAGGATTAGAGGTAAAAAAAGTTTTTATTACATGAAACTACTCTACTACATATGATCTTACAACTAAACAACTCTACTACAAAAGGTGTTACAATTTACATTTTGGTTGCTTTTGTATTTTTCGGACATACTCTTGTACAAGTTGATCATTCCATGTTGGGTTGGTGGTGAACAATTTTGAATTAATATTTACATTTCGTACTTTGAAGTACAGATATACAATGCAAAACATACCACATAACAAGGAATGATCAGCTTGGTACTGAATGTCATTGACATGGTAGACTTTACAGTTTCTTTGGAGGAAATGAACAAGTGGTTTAGACGGAGGTTGAGCAAGCGGATCAAAGTAAAAACCCCGTCGTCGACTATTAATATACAAGGTAACCCAATGTGTACCTTCACGATACGATGGACTTAGGTTTACAATTAAGGCAACAGGTGGTTGTACGATTGCAGGTATTGTGTCCAGTGCATAAATGCCACTTAATACGGATGCTGTACGGCAATCGCGCAACGCCACGTCTAGTAGGTCACTGTTCCACATAGTCATGTGGAGGTACACTCATCATCATCATCATGTACTGTACGTACACTGGAGCTAGGAGTAATGGGGGAGGGGTTATATACACATGGTGGTTCGTGGGAGATGTATTGTGCTAAATCATGGTACTGTAGATATTTAGCATAACACTGAGCCTCGTACAGTGCACAGCGAAATGTTGGAAACTGGTGTTGGTAATGAGCACAATGACTGGCAGGAAATAACAATTGAATGGCTTTGGGACACTGCACATCCTCGAGGTTAACAACGGTGCGACCTAGAAGCTGTTGTAGGTACCTCTGTCTACGCTCTCCATGCGTGTACAGAGTATCAATGCATTTTGTATACTTAACAAGGATACGTTGTAATTCACTGTATGAAACATCACCATCGGACCAGTCAATACCAAATACGTGTGTGGCTAGGTAATCATTATCCAACTGAATGGTGAGTGGGAGTTCACTGGGATCAAAGGGAGCTTGGAATACCCAATTTTGCATGATATTAGCATCGGGACTTACAATGGCTACTTCTTTGACGATGTAATCCTCATCACCGGTTTGGTCAAAGGCAGAGAAATGAATTATCGCACGCATGCTGTTGCCTACTCACTACTGAGAGAAGGTACCAGTATACACAACCTTTTATACTATTGCTGACACATTAAAGCGTATTATCGGTGTAAATATTACGGTCCTTATCGATTTGGATCAGGGAATCAAACTGGGCATAGACAACACAGGTGATGGATTGTGCTAAACGTTCAGTAAAACCAATTTTAATATTAACAGGAGAATCCTTAACAACATCCCATGTTGTATCGTCAAGAGTACTTGTTGGAGATAGTATAAATGCATACAATGTATATCGATTAGGATATTCGTGAAAGGTAATAGTATGTCCTTCATTCTGGTGAAATATGCCAGTACCGGAAAACAAGGTATGGTAACACGGTAAGAACAAATTGTTTGCAAAGTCTGGTGTCAATGCCGTGGGAGGATATGATTTTGAACCTACTTGCACCTGAAGTTGATTTAGATCAAAGTGTTGGAATTGGAAGGGATTCTCATTGTATTGACCATTGAATGCCGTATTTGCGAGGAACCCAATCACAAGACCTTTGGGAACGTTACCCAAAAATACATTAGAGAGTGTGTACGTCGATACGTTTTGGGGGATGGTATGCACACGTGTTTCCACACGTGTCAATGGTAGTTTGGCAGTGTTTTTAAGCATATAGGTATTTAACTGAAGTGCTAAATCCGCTGATATATCCATACGGCGGGCATACAGTATGACTTCATCTAGGTGAACTCTATAATTGGAATTGGCGGCACCCATGAGACAGAAAGCATCTTTACTACGATGGAGTTTTACACGTAGGGATACCTTATTAGGGAGTATACGGTCAATGCTGGCAATATCCGTATACAATCGACCCATCATTTCAAACTGAGCACTCCCCGTAACATAAGCTGTACGTTGCTGAAAGCCTGTATTGGCATTACCTAACGTATTAAACTGGCCGGCTGT